>DWHO01003016.1:0-12524 GCA_018247575.1 Eurytides lysithous rurik | reverse complement strand
CAACTCCACACTATTTATTATGAGATACAAATCCGTTACATACTTAACTATCTCTACTGAAGCTTTTTCTTCGGTATAAAAACAAAGTTGTTGTATTTGTTGTAGTAAATCTAAATAGATTGCTCAAAATATCCGCAACTTTTTCAATCTAATACATCAACTGAAGTAAGTCAGGAATAACATGGCGTTTAAGGCTGACCAGATATGTGAATCTACCGCCACAAAGCAACGCATTCCCAGTACGATTTTTTTATTGAAGCGTTTTGCTTATTTACATCATCCATTACGGGCAAAGGTAAGCAATGTATCTCGATCGCCACTCAATCTAATGAAGCGGCGCCCGGGCGGCAAAGTTCTATAAACAAGCGGAAATTGGATTATTTCACGGCATTAACGAAAGTTAATTAGCTTAATGGCCGACGGACCCGCGGGGGCGTAGATTATGTACACGGCGTTTCAGGAACGTTAATGGATGCTCCTTCAGTCACCTAGGAAACGCTCCGTCTCTCCAGACAATTGAGTGCTCTGCTATGTGCTACCCTACTGAGATCAGTGGTGGTACTACCATACAAGCCCAAAAACTCGGCTTGCCATACTGAGGAGTAAAATTTTTAAATCTTAATTTGCACATAATTCCCGCAATGCTCAAATTTAAAACTAAACTATTCGGGAATTTTACGCAAAATTTTACTCCTTAGTAAGGCAAGACGAGCTTTTGGGCTTGTATGGTAGTACCGCCACTGACTGAGATACGGCTTTCATTGGCGTCTAGCTGGTGCAGTTCACGATTTCTTGATTTTTGATAGGCATATCAATAATCTTTTTCATGCCGTACAAAAGAGGAAGCGATTTATCTAATGCTAAACGATCATCACTGCTCATGGACTAGCAAATTCGATGCCCGCCATTAAGTTAAGAATAAGCTCTCATCTTAAAAAATTTCCGTCCACCTCGCACACCGAAGAACAAACAATTCGACTTCACTCCGATTTTCTGTAAGATTGTAGTACTGGTCCGATTCAAGCCAACCATGAGTAGCTGCGGAAGCTGTTGCGTGGTCACTCCAACGTTGATTACTGAACTGATTGAGGTAATACATGCTTCATTTTAGAGGCCTATCTAACTATACCTTATTATTAGCGACTCTCTAAGACCGTTCCTAAGTTTTACAACTTTTTAAACGCTATTATTAAATATAAATATCTTGTGTTACATACATAAATATCACATTGACAAACAACCAGATCCGGAACAATTATCTGCAGTTCATACAAATATTGGCCCCGAGTGGGAATTGAGCCCACGGCCTGCGAGGCTGAAGTCAACAGCGTAGCGACTCACTGGGCATAAAGACCGAATATTTCAAATCTCTCGGTGACAAACGCAGCGAAGAGCGAAGCGGGCTCTATGTACTATATTTTTACGAACAAACTTCACACACGGGTAGAGCTTTACACACGAGCTTTGCACGTCTCGTTATTTTATCACGTACAAAGCCAAGAGCCAAACTGTTATTACGGTGCTCTAATAAAGGCGATTATTGTTTTATGAAAAAAGATCCATCAAAATCAAGTGACGAGCGATGGAGAGGGTGTCATAACATGCATACAAAAAGCACTGTGGTAGAGCCACGCAGCTGTTCCCGCTGCTGAATGGACCGGCTCGACCCGGATAAGTACCACGACCTCACAGAAAATTGGCGTAAAGTGGAAGTGTTCTTGCTTCCACGTTTCGTTCAGTGAGGTGGCCCATCTCCTTCCCTCCCCTTCTTCTTTCTCTCACTCCCCTACCTACATCTGTCTCCACCCCTTCCTTTCCTCACTCCTCCTCCTCCCCTCTATATTGTTGACATCACGCAATACCTCTGCAAATTGTCAACGGATTTCATAGTTATATATGAAACATAAAACATGCATTTTATATAGAACTAATTTGTTCATGAACAAATTAGTTCTATATAGAATGCATGTCGATTTTAGCTTGAAGTTCGAATGTACACCGGGTTATATCAATCGAGTAGGAGTAGTATAACGACGATATGTTAATTGTCATTTTTTTAATGAAAATATATCTCTATATAAATGGAGTATCTTGCTGTCGGATACGCAGCATAAACATTGCCAGAAAGCGATTAAAGAATTAATTCGATTCAAGACCGGCAACGCCGACAGGGTTACGAAGCTGCGAGCCGTTTGTGCAATCGAGTCGGCCACGGCGAGGCACTTTTAATTACGGCGGAGCATCTGGCGGGGCCCACCTCAACCCTTCCGCCAAAAATTATATAATAATAAAAGACTAATTACTCGAGAAATTCCGCCAATAAAGGCAAGGCGGCGTGCCGCTCGAAAAATAATAAAATTAATTAATTAAAAACAACGCAGGCCCTCAAACTTCTCGCTTTCTTTCCGAAGCCCGACCTCCCTTTCTTGACAATCGCGGGGGAACGGGACAGTCGCGCTGCATTCGAACTCGATTTGCAAATTGACTGTCGCGGGCGCTCTATAAATATTTGGAGAAAGATTTCCGTGGAGTGTTCGTTGACGGAATCTCGAAACGGAGAAACTTTTCCAATTTTAGCACAATACATTTGCCCTTTGGAAAACTGGATCAAGGATTATTGCAAGCAATATTAATTGAATAATACACGTCACAATAGAGTCTAACGCAATTTGTTATTTGAATTTTGAAAAAACAACTTAATTTCCCACAAACTGTAAATTTAGTGCCGTATATTATTCAAATAATATATTTACATATCTGTATATACATATTTCTTAAACAAGATTATAAATTAAAAGAATACGCCGGGAATAAAAAATCAATTTGAAACGTAATATGATCAGTTCTATTTAACACAAAAAACAGCAAATTTAATTTTAAGTTTCTTAAAAAATACAAATATTTAAGACCCCATGATTCAATGCCAATAAATTTTGTAATTAAAAAAAAAGACTGGCAAAAGAAAACAATAAACAACCAAATCGCGGCCTGATCACCAAAATTAAATTACAAAGTTGGCGGTGGGCTAAAAGAAAGAAACGGAAAGAACGCTATAGGCGTCGATGCGGCGCCGCGTACAGTTGCTTCGCCAATTGTAAATCTAATAAAACATTAAACAATAGCCGGCTCGGCGCAGTTCATACTACATTAGCATTCACGGGCGACGGGCTAAAAAGAATTAGCAAGCGCGAACAATGGCGTATCGCACCGTAGAAGATGCAGCGCCTCTCACAAAGGAACAACTAAATTAGGGAAGCTGTTATTCCACTGCTCCTGAATGATATTTCGCACGTCCCGCAAATGCAAATGAATGCATTACTACGGTCATTTATTTTTAACAGGAATATAGTGAGCAATAAATTTAATGATCCAAGATTCACTGGTTATCAAATTGATTGCAGTCTAACTCGTTAAGGAAGAGTATTACATACAGAAGTACACATTACATAGAGAAGTACATATACATAGAGAAGTAGATATCACTGAACATTTTAACCTGTAATTTTATGTCCAATCGAAACAATTAAAAAAGGTTAAGAATAATAAATCAAAACGATATTTGAAGTAAACCTGCAGTGTTTTTATCGTTCGATCGGTTACTTCATAACGTTCTCTTGTTGCTCTGCTCTTGTATCTTGCTCAGAATACGTGATTGATAACGTTTATATGCTATCGGAATTCTAAACTTTATTCATTGGAAAGTACAATCCTTTCCAATAAAACATAAATACAATACAAACATTTATCTGATTCAAATATTTTTAAAGCTATTAGGCTCGTAATTTCTTACTTTGTTTGTTATTGTAATTAAGTTTTTACCATTATTTGAATAAAGTAACAGGTATTTAACATTAAATATAATAGTACCTCCATTGAATAACAAAACCTCCGTTCTTAAGATTTATTCTATTAAAATCGAAATAAATAAAATCCTGCCGTGCCCGACGTGAAAACTCAGAGAAATCGTTCACGGCGAAGAGGATCGACGATTGCCGACGGCAGGTCTAATTTAAATATCAAAACTAATTTGCCGAGAGTGGCGCAGTTTGATTGCGGCCCGAATTAGGTGAGCATTCCGCGGCCCGAACAGCCCCGGGGGTGAAAAATTGGAACGTCTTCCGCGACTCCCGTAAAGGGTTGTCGATAATTAACGGCAGCTGTGCGGAGGTGGCTAAAGGCAATATTTTTTTATGTCTTTCTCCTTTCTCCAATTATGCATCGGAAACGAACTCTGCATTTAAATGTATTTGTCAAAAAAAATATTATAAAATATCAATAGTAAAGATTATAAATAGGGTCGGGGCAAAAGTATTTTCGTATTGTTCATAGAAATGAAAATAAATTTATTGCATCTTCAGAATGACACATCTACAATGGTATTAAAACCAGCCAGTTACATTCAGTACAACCAAAGAGGTTTGATTACTAATAATAAATTCCAAATACGAAAATACTTTTGCCCCGACCTATTATAACGTTACGTGTATTATACAAGGCCATGGTCGTAGAACTATTTCGCAGATTCCATTCGTCCAAACAGAAAGCATTTCTATGTTCCAATTTATGGGGCCAAGTTTTCACTTGACATACAGATTTTTATTTTATAACTCCGGGTCAAGCGTACCGCCGAGCTAGCAGGATACATATTCTGTGACCACTATTTTGGTCAAACATATAGCTTACCACAAGGTGCATGACTTGTTTGTCACAGTATTTAGTTATACAAAAGGTTTTTTTCCGTATTCTATGATCATAGTCATCCGGCTATGATCATAGATTTAAAAACCACCAACCGACCGATTTACAACCAAAAAGGTTTTTATGAATTCTCATTATTCGAAAAACGATCCACAAACTGCACGGAAGTTACTGAAGCACTCTTACCTTTCTCTTGTAACCCGCTGGTCTACACAGGCACAGAGACGATGAACCAACCAATCTTATATTAAAGTACCCCAATCTATCTAAAGCTGAACATATGGATCAACTTAACTTTCAGACAGCCTTTAATGCTATAAGCGAAATAAAAACCAAATTAAAAATCTCTATTCACATGAATCAAGCTAGGGCTACACCTAACAGCGAGAACACTCGAATTATATATTCGAATAAGACACCCACTCAAAGAAATATTTATTAAAATAATTCAGACTAAGTATTATATACTTGATTTGATATAATGACTTAAACTGCAGAATCCTTTTCACGAAGTTCAGAAACTATTCGATTAAAAAACTCTCTAAGGGCACTCCTTAACGCAAGGTCAATTAACCGCCGAGCGGCAAGGGTGATCGGACCCCTTCCTTTAATTAGTAAAAATCGCGGGACATTTCCTCCAACCTGTCAAACTTGGAAGAGCAATTATACAAATGGCAGCCAGAAGCCTCCGTCTCCAGTTAATTTGGCCCGCTCGCAATGACCGTCCTTAATGAGAATTAAGGTGTTTATGGAACTGAACCGATAATAACGGAAATTTGATTCCGCCCCGGGAAGTAATGAGGGAGCCGTTCGGGTGCGATTTACGGAGTTCCGATATTGGAGTCGACTTCAGTTGAATTTCATCGACTTTCGCACTGCGATCCGGATTTATTCGCAATAACGGCAAATATAAACTTTGAACTATACTAAGCGACTTCTTGCTGAATGTTACTGCAAAATTAAACTTTCAGAATGGATCATTATATATTAATCTTCTATCAATGTCTTTTATGCGCTAGCAAAATTATAAACTATCGCAACAAAATACAATGAAACAAATATAGACGCATAACTGTATTTATAAAATAAAGAATAAAATAGTACTCTAAGACTTCAACATACTGTTATCACATATCACATACACAGACAGGGTTAAAATAAAACATTGAAAAATTGACAGTAGCTTGGGTTGACTATGACGTAGAAACGTTTAACATCTCAGTCTGCCCTGTAATTAAAAATACTGTAAAGTTTTCGAAACGTTGAGAAAAAAGGACATTGAAAACGCCATAAAGTTAGTAAATTTGTTTCATTTAATGATTAATAAAAATATTTGCCCTTCAAAAATATGTAAATATTAAGATTTATGCTTTGACGTAAAATTTCACTTACACTTGCTACTTGATGCCCCCCAAACCACTATAATTTAAATTCCGTAGTAGCCAATTGTCCTAACCGCAGTTGGAGACATAGCAGAGAGAAACTTTCAGTTTTTATATAATTACTAATAGGTTTGGTTCTCTTCGGCTTTCCTTCTAGAAATGTGTTTATATTTATTAGTTTAGTAATTCTTTAAATATTTACAGAAAAACAAGGACAAAAGCTACTGGGGTAACTTTAATTTAAAATATATACCCCAGTATATAAAATATATACTGAGTTAACTATAATATTCTTACGGTGATAGAGCCACGCAGTTGTACCCGCTGCTGAATGGGCCGGCTCGAACCGGATAAGTACCACGACCTCACAGGAGATCGGCGTGAAGTGGAAGGGTTTTTGCTTCTGCGTTTCTTCCGGTGAGGGAGGTGGCCGGTGGCCCATCCCCCCCCCCTCCTCCTTCCTACCTCTTCCTCCACCTCCCCGTTCCGCTTCCTTTCTCCTTCTCCCTTCCTCTCAATTTTCCTCCCTCTTACAAAAATTCCCGCTCTAAAGGTTGGCAACGCACTAGCAAGGTTTGTGACGAAACAAGTGTTTGTCAGTCTAATACATAAATATATATATATATATATAGAACTCCTCAACTCAACTTTCCTATAAACACAAGTTAACAAGAAGCGTCTTCGAATATCACTTTTCCTCATTATCAAATGACGTCAATAACAATGAGGTATTTACATAAATAAGTATGAGGTACTTGCGATAAGGTAAAATCCCAAGATGTTTCTTATCAGCATCAAGTAGTAATCTATTGAATGATTGTATTACGGGCGAGTGATTCAGTGGAATTTATTTAAAAACCACTATCCACAATCAACAATTTTTTTAAAAGCCAACCTCGGACTATTGACATATAGAAAACTAAAAACACAAATATAACGTTGTAGGACTCCTCTGCCAAGTTGATATACCGCAGTATTGCCAGATATACTACCTCCATAATAAATGTGCAATCATTGCCATGTTTTAATTTTAGCAATGATTCCAGATATATTAACAAGTACTTAACAACTTTTGGGATATAAAGTGAGGAAACTATTACCAGTCGTGCACCTGAAAGTGAGTGACACACTTTGCCCATATCATAACAACATAATGTCTCACAGAATTTGGCCCTGCGCTACGCTGCTCACCTTATGGTCAATCCTTATGCTCATTAATTACACTGGCGACATGTTCCTTCTAATCGAAACACTATAGTACTAATACTACGACTTGGCGGTAGAATAACTGGCAACGCAGCGTTACCACCTCAAGCGTAGATGCATGCCACACAATTCAACAAAAGAAAATACATCATATATGTCTGAAAGCTAACTTGCTGTGCCGTGCAAACACTCATCCTCCCAATTCACACTGTGCAAACAATTAAAACCGAGCAAACCGAAGTCGGACGTTTAAAAACCGCGGAGAAACAGAATAATTCATCCGTTGATTCAATGAAATCTCGGCCGCCCTTCAAAGCGGATTCAAGTCCACCACAGCCAAAGATTTTTCCTTTCCGCCTTGGCGAGCTTTAAGAAGGAAGCTTTGAGCGTAGCAAAATTCAAAAACCTTTTCGCAAGATAAAATTACCAATGAATCCATAACAAAAATAAAAACAAAAACAAATAAACGCAAAACTATATCATGAATTTTTGAATTTGAGATAAATGTTATAATATTTTTCCGGTTCAAAAACAATATACTAGAAAAAAAAAAATAATCTAATAATCCTTTGAAGCGTAAGAGGAGAACAAACCATCAAACAGACAATCAGATTTATAATATCAACGTTGATTATTAAATTAAATAATATGCTAATCATTGTCGATATTACTTTAGACATAAGAAAACAGGTAATTGAAAGTCAAACTCAGTGTCGAAATCATTTATTTAGAATTGGATTACTTTACAATCACTTTTTGACGTCTAGTCATTCGGGGGAAAAATGCCTCAGTCCTGAGAAGAACGAACTCGGCGGGATATTAGCTCTTCTTTAGTACTAAAACTGTAACTCGACTAATCGCAAGGTGTCACTGAAAGTCCATCGCGTGTCGCTCTTGCCTCGCTCCCGCCCTGATTTATATTTGAAACGGTGGAACGCCAATTACTCGCCGAACTGGAATCATTGCCGCTGCCCTCCACTAATTAATTCCGCCCCTCTTTTAATGTTCAAAAATCGCGGCGTCTAATTAGGTTTTAATTCGTTTTATTGGGCCCAGTAATGAAATAATGGCTGAGCCACTTGCGAACGGCCAAATTCCGACTCCGACCGAGGACCGCGCGGACGCAGACTTGTTTTATTACCTTTCCGATTGCGGACCTTAATTTTAATAACCAATCATTAACGAATTGATTTTCATTCAGTTCAGGAGTATTATGTATAGTTTTTTTTATCGAGTAGGCAGCAAACGAGAAAGCGGCTCACCTGATTGTAAGCGATCATCGCCGCCTACAGATATTGGCAACATCGAAAAATTTGCTGATGCGTTGCCGGCCTTTAAGGGAATTTGGGGTCGCTTATCGCGTCCCCTCCCCTCCATATCAGAAACACTTCCCTCCACGCCGATTTTCCGCGAGGTCGTGGTACTTATCCGGTTCGAGCAGGCCCATTCAGCAGCTGTCACTGGCCTGGCTCTTTAACAATGGTTGCAATGTAAACCATATGATTTTAAAAGAGTGGCAAGCCGGCAGGTGTATCGCCCGACGAGAAGTCATTACTGACTCTTGAGAATATACTGTGAAAACAGACTGCATCCTAGGTATATAAGTATAACCCGCACTTTGTTTTTGGAGGCTCGTGGCTCGAGGTAGCTCTCTCAAATCATATCACCATCCATTTAGTTCGACCATAGGAGTAAGTTAGGAGTTAGAAAGCTGCGACAATACTATAATATATCCCCAATTAATTAAGAGGTAGGATTTTTGGTTGAGCTCATAGTGATTTCACCAAGGTGACCTAAATTTGACATTCAAATGTTTTGCAATGTTTTGAAAATTCAACTCAATTACATGCATTTTGACTATTAATCTTATATAATTCATTGATTGACCGTAAACTTTTAAAACAAACCAGACGATTTTTTAGACAAGGTTATGAGTATTTGAAAGCAGGTTTAATTTTTTTTATAAATATAAATGAAATAAATAATGTTCATTGTTTCTTGCAAAAATACAAGAAAATTGAACAGTCTTTATAATAATATAACATCAAATTTGTCGATATTATGAAACAAAGACCGTTGAAAAGAAGTTTGGCTCGGGACCATCTATCGGATTTTTTCCAATGATTGGTAATCGGCAAAGTCATTAGGAGGAATGCTTTGTTTTTTATCTGTTCTGGGTAATGGTGCGAAAAATGTCGTTAGCGGACCAAAGCGGACGATATTGGCAGGTGATGAGAAGAGATCTATATTTATTTCTAGTTCTACTAATCCGTTTAATTTTTGTAACCTAATATAATAAGCAGATTAACCTCTCGATGATTTGTTATTTATCAAATTGTTTATTTTATTAAAATGATAAACAGAGTTTTCAATCTGTATCAATTATTTTGTTAAATCTTAATTTGACGAAACGGTACGGACTAAATGGAAGCCACTATAGCATCTATACAATATAAAATATAAAATAAAACAATTAAATCCATTTTAAAACTTTATAACTCCTACTCAAACTTTAAAAACATCCAGATACAGTCATACCTAAAGATAAACACAGCGGAGGCAGAACTTCGAAGAGCGCCCGCATAAAACGACGATCCAATTGCCATACGATGCGGGGATATCAGTGGCGAGCGCGCAGCAACTTCGCAAATTAAATATTATTTTTTTCCTTTGGCACGCCTGAAGTTGGAGCGGACGCGGCCGAGTACACCGGGCTTAACTAGTTGCACGAGGGCCGTTTAATATTCGCCGCTGGACGTCTACGGTTAACGCTCGAACAATTTCATAACTCGCGTCCGCCTTTGAGCGGTCGCGGACTCGGCAGTTGGAAGAATATTTAAAAATAAAAGAAGCGCATCGACTCGAAGCGCGCCCAGAACAAACGGGCCGAGGTTGCCGTACAAAGAGATCATAATTACATCAGCGAGCTTCTTGAGAGGTTTGTCTTCAATTATTCGATGGTCCTTTGTCTCGATGGAACGTGGTTTTCGTTTCTACATCCAAAAACTTCTTGTTCGACTCCCGGACCTTTTTCAAGGGTTTTTACAGAGGTACACCGGACCTTTTTTCAACGGTTTTGCACACACCCAGACCCGAACAAGTGTTTTTTTTTATTTAAACAAATTTTTGTCCTTTGTAGATTCTTCTACGCCGCTTGTGACAGAAGTCGTCAAAGTAAAAAGAAAAAAGGTTAACTCACTATTTGACTCAGCTTACCACTATATCACAATTATAATTATTCGGCAGTAAAGCATATTAAAATTATACGTTATTCTGCAATAGAATCAGTAATTATAAAGCTAATGTAATGATATACGATGATAAATGGATTCGTTGACTTGGACTTCATAAATTTATAAAATTTCATTTAAACCTAAGCTTTCTACAACTAAACTTCAAGATACTAAGCTAAGCCTTTAGATAGCTAACAAGACCATCTTTGCTTGGATGAAAATCAAAAAATTAAAATCGTTAGTAGTCCAGATTACGATGATATTCAACCGAAACATCTTCCGAATCGGAACGAAACTTCTTGACCTTTTTCGCGTATTGATATGTTGACTTTAGTACGCGAATATAATAAATTGGATCGGCTTAAAAGCAAATCGGTAAGCATAATAAGAAAAATAAAGTATCAATTTCGTCACGACATATGAAATCATACAACCTCTCGGTATAGCGTCTCAGCGACGTCTACAACGAAATTACCCTCACGGCTCACGTCGTACGCAATGATGAGATCTATCTAGATGACGGTCGTCAACCCGAAGGGATCCCCAGCGGGCGCGTATCGCGGCGATTCCACAAATCGCCGCCCTAACGCCTGGAGCGGTCTCCTATCGCTCATACAGCGATTTCGAACGCCTTACGCAACGCTTTACTTCAGGTCTACTCCTGGTTCGCCCTTCTGACTTATTCTCTTCTATTTCATTTCAGCATAAGATATACTGGATGCATTATTTTCTGAGGAAAGGGCTAACGAGCAAATAGCTTAACTGAAACCTCACCTTGTAAAGTCGATGCCACCATCTTCCTATAAGTGTTTATAATTCAAATCATGCAATCTTGATAAATCGTTGGAATACTGAAACGATACGTAATTCCAATGCGACTCTAGATTATATATATTTTCATATAATGATGCGCTTTTGATCAACAGTTTGTGAAAAATAATAAAAATTCTAAAAGATATACTTTCTGTTGGTTTGATAAAAAGAAGTTTTACGTCATTAAGAACATTAAATGTTCTTATAGCACATTTTAATCTTAAAAGGCATAATGTTCTTTCACACCACCCAACTCTGCTGCTTATTTATTTTAAAATAAACTTCCTTTTTTATATTTTTACTCTAAACTAAAACGTTATAAAATGCTGATATATTAGCCCTATAGTTGATTCCAATGAAATATCACCACTGTTACAATCTTGCTGAGATCAACATTCTGCGAGCTGTCGGGATAGGTTGACTCCGAGTCCGTCCTCCAATCCCGTATGCCCTCGAGCGGTACAAATCTGCTGTCACCGGTTTTTCCACATCGCATCCACTTCGCGCGAATCTTCAAATCTGACGACCAATAAAGACAAATTACTATCTCACGAAATGCTCTATAGGAATATCTGTGTGTCCCACACAAACACAGTTTAGAGATTAGTTTTTTTTTCAAATGCGTCATTTTTCTTTTTTCATTAAAAGCTATTTCGTTAACATAATTAAACTTTGTTTTAGTAACGCCTATTGTATTTTCAATAAAAAAAATCCAAATGTAAGAAATTTTATCGGATGAATCGGTTGTAAAATAACTGTAAAGATATTTTCTTAATATGATTAACATTGCTTTTTTGATGGTTATCTTACACAGCAATAAATCAGACGGGTAACTAACGAGAATAAATTCAGGTTTTTGAAAAACAATTCAAATATTTAAAATCTTGAAAGTGTGCTTAGCTGATGATAACCCATATATCGATTCTGATCTGTCTTATAGTGACATGGTCATTCAACCGGAAAATGTATCCAATTTACATACATATATTTCACGCGGACGCCCCGATCCGAATAATTATCTGTAGTTCATACAAATATTTGCCCCGGGTAAGAATCGAACCCACGACCTGGGGCCCCGAAGCCAATAGCTTAGCATTTTTTTTTTATGGGTTATACTGACAAACGAGCAAGCGGCTCACCTGATGTTAAGTGACCACCACCGCCCATGGACATTTGCAGCAATATAAAACTC
>DWHO01003015.1:0-12526 GCA_018247575.1 Eurytides lysithous rurik | reverse complement strand
ACCCTCTGAATTCTGTTGTTTAAGTATGAAGTCAGAAGATCGAGTGCTTTATACCTAATACCGTAGTGGCGTAATTTTCTGATCAATATTTCATGATGCACACAATCAAATGCTTTAGATGTATCACAGAATATCCCAAGCGCATCCTGTGACTATTCCCAAGCTCCAAAAATGTTCTTTAAAGCTCGACACTGGCGTTTGCTGTGGACCGACCTTTGGTGTAGTCAAACTGTTTATTATGTAGTAGCTTGTGTGCGTTGTTACACATATGGGATATAACTAATAAATAATAATAATAAAACTAATACTTACCGATATCTACGGAAATCCGCCTGGTTGCTACATTAGTTTTCGGCACCGATTTGGACTCTGAAGCCGCTCGGGCCAAACGCGCTGCGGACACATATTTTCCACATTACTATACCGTAGATAATTAGTGGTATAAAGTTGCTACCATAACGAAAATGACTTTTTTTTACTAGAATAACTATTTTCAATGAAAGCTTGTCGTTATGAACGTATCAAATTCTATTGTTTATTTTAGTCCGTTCAAATGCCTAAGAAATGCCATAAGTTGACATATCCGAAGCTTTAGAATGAATGATGAGTTGCTGACTGATGAATGCTTGATCATGCAAGAAAAACGTGATTGTAAAGGAACTAATGCAAAATCAATGTTAGTACGCGCTCTATAATAAATTAGTAGTAAATTAGTTATTATAAGACACCCGGTTCTGAGATGGAAATCTCTTTCGGGGGAAATTAGTTGTTATAGCAAAAAATAGAAGACATTAGTTATCTATTAGCATAAGTAAAAAAAAACTTTAGGCAGTATTCAATAAATGAATACTTTTAAACTTTGACTCTTAGCCTTGTAGACTCAGCTGTTATCCACTTCTAACCTCACTGAACACTAAATTATACTAATCTAAAAAGATATATTTTTAAATATTTCTCAAAATTGCACACTGCTTTTCTTTATTCTTACTTTATTCATCAATGCCCAATTTACTAAATAATCACCAGGAACTGACCTCTTACCATATCGGTCGCAACGTGGGGCCGTCGGTTGAGTTGCAAGCAAGTACTACCTACGAATCTAATAATGACCAATCCAATGTCGTTACAAGCCTTAAGGGGGGGAGAGGGGGGCGTGGCGTCGTCTAAACTAAGCGAAACACACAAACAACCAAACGAAATGGCGTAATGGAAGCGCAACAAGCGTGTACTCACGTCGGGCTACAACGGAATCCGTTATAAGGGGCACGGGCGATGCGCGGCGCAACTCCTCCAAGTCGGGCGGCCCTAGCGTCGGTTAGTCGGAACAGTTAGGACATGAGAAACGAACGCCGAATCGTGATGAGCAACTCGCTACGGACCGGACGACCGGACGCCTAAACCGTCTTGCAGACGACTTACAACAATACAGAGGAAACAACGACAAGCATAGACAACGCAATATTGTCTATGTCTATATAATATTGTCTACCAGTAGTTGCCTAGTCGTCGAAATTCGACCATGGAGGTTCTTTTATCGAAACCTCCTTATGATACTAACAATTACTATATATAATCTATTTCGGACCGTGATATATCAATTATATTATTATTCATTGTATTATCTTTTTTTAATGATGTTTTCTGTTTATCTATTTTATTGCATTTCAAATAAATCTTATACCACAACTTTAGCTTTTTGCAGTTCTCTTTAATGTAAACAAACTCCAATGGCAAAGATTATTATCTTTCGTGTTAACAATAGGCTGTTAAAGTGCTACATAGTTTTCTTTTCACGTATTAACATATTATATTAATATATAGAAGATAGGTTCCCTTTAAAGTTTTCCATCATGCATCATTTTGTATCGAAAGTATTGCTCAGTACGAACGACTATTCTAGACGATTTGAAACATAAAAAAAAGCAAATCTCAAGCTTGAATTTTCATTTGACATCTGTCAAGGTGACAGCACGACATATTTGAATTGTGACTTGACATCGTGCCGTGTTTGCCTTTCATGTGTTTTTAAAAAAAAAGCTTAACTAAACTCAAAACAATTAAACTAGTCTACTGTGAATAAGCAATATAATTTTAACTAGATAAAAATTTTAGTATACGTATTTTTGAGTTTTTTAAAATTTTTTATTGAATTTCAAAGCATTTAATGTAAGTGTTCCGTCTCAGTGAAATAAAAATATGTTACTAATTATTACTGGCTGTAAATTTATAGCCTGTATTTTAACTTGACAACGAATTTGCTCATCAAAATTACAGCGTGAAAAATTGCAAATAAAAAATGAACATCCCTTTAAACTACAAGCTGTTATAGCGAATTGTACAAAAGCTGCAAAAAAAGAAAAAATTGAAGATAATTGCAACACATATAAAATTATAAAATATAATATGTGCACATTTAATAAGATAATTATACTTGATATTTTTAGGCCAAAAGAAGGTAACTAAAAAGGACTTATCCCTAATACATGTTCTATTTTAGAATTCGCTGAGCAAATTTTGAGTCAGTTGAAAATGTAAAAATTTTGAAAATATAAAAAATCAGTTTACAAAATTTGAAAAAAAAAACAGTGAAAAAATTATTTCCAGTTGAGAATTTAGACAATTCAAATTGACAAATTTAAAATTATCTAAAAATATAACGCCAATTATTTGAAAAATTAACAGACAAAATTGCTTCCAGAATAGAAGAACATGAGAATTTCTCTAGGCCATAGTTACGATTATAATAATAATAGCTGACAACGAAATACAGGAGAATTTTGGGGGTTGCACGGGATATAACATAATTACATACATTCATACAAACTAAACATTGACATTCCAGTATTTCTTTCAATTAGGATGCCTAATAATAAATATACTACCCCGCCAGCCCTATCAACATTGCATCATTGTTTGAAAAATAATACAGCTGCAACGGCTATTTATTTCGATATCCTTAGTCTTATGTGCAGAATTTTATAAGGAAACTCCATCTTGACCAGCATATCATTTAGGATGCGTTTCCATTGGGGCAAAACTTTACCTCCGATCTTCAATTGCCAAATTGAAGTCAAATTTAAGTCATACAGAGAATGTCATACCATCAGGCTATATTGGCGAATTAGAAAATCGACCAATTGCATCGGTTCATTGGAGCCGAGTGTGAATTTGAACAGATGTTATTGGTCGATTTCTGCACTTGTCATACCCGCTACAACTGAAATACATCCTAAACGAGTCTCTGTTGAAGGTTTACCTCTGCTAAGTGATCGTTTCTGGAGACTACTTTATCATCATGTTGGATAGTCTACAAGGGACCTCTGTTGTGTACCTTTTATTCGGTCGACGCTCTGAGGATGCGACTGTGTATTGTCTACGCCAGCTTTGAAGACGTAGTCGTTTCACCTTACCTTCGTAGTCGTCTTTGTCGAGGAGCGCGATGCGGTCCATCTGCAAGGGGTCCGCGGAATCGTCCTCCTCGAAGGAGGCCTCGGAGGTCCTAGAGGCCTTAGAGGCAGCGCTGGCCCTTCTTCCCCGAGGCGCCGCCGGTTGCAGCCACGACTCCAGCACCGTTTTCTGGTTACGGGTCAATCTGCAAATCAATTTTAAATCAAAATATATTTAATCAAATAGGCCTTTACTTGCACTTTTGAAATGTCATTTTTACATCTCAGATCGCGAGGAAGCTACCACCGGCTGGGAAATGCGGTACTGCTGAGAAGAGCCGGCGAGGAACTCAACAGTTGCTCTTTTAAAATAACGTTTCAATATGTTAAGCCTTGAAATACAATGTCGCAGAAGTACGCAAACGAATCAATTAAGTTCCACGCATTTTGATCTACAAGCTTTGAGCAGCAAAATATTTTTAATTTTGGTTTTCAAAGGGCCAAGTGGTAGATCTAAGATATTTTGTGGAATTTTATTACATATTCGTATACTAAGAACGATGAAGGGTTTTTTTTTCCACCTTTTGGAAACGAAATCGAAGTGTTATTAAGTATTCACTGTATGTATTTCATTGATTTTTATAACATTATTAAAATGTTGTCGAATAAACAATATATATTCGTTGCTTTTTTTCGGTTTGAAAACATCACACAGTGAGTTTACATGCGGTTTGTAAAGCCCGGGTCTATACTAGACGTATGACATTATCTTAAGACGTATGACAGCAAGTCATGGTTTATTTTATAATAGTAAAAAAAAAACCATTTAGATGACTGTTTGGCGAAGATGCTAAGGTATTGCCTTCGACGCCGTAGGTCGTGGTTTCTATATATTTCGATACATCTAGGGTAGTTTCTGTATAGACTAGTGACTACAAATATTTGTTTCGGATTCGGGCGCTGGCCCGCGTAAAATTATTGTATGTAAAACGCCCTTATTACACAAAATATTTCATCCTACATTGGGGGGCACCTTCGTTTATGTTAAAGAAAAAAAAATTACCGTCTATTCTTGGTGTATTCGTCAATGACTTGTTGCACCTGACTGCTTTCCTTGAGTGCCGAGTCCTCGGCCGTCACTTCAGGTATGACCGACAGATCGGTCTTTGTATTCAGTATTGATTTCCTCCCTTTCCTGGGCACCGGCTTCCCTTCGCCCATATCCTCACTGGCTTTACTTCTATTCGACTTCACAGAACTCTCTGAAGCGACGCTAGCGCTGTCGTCGTTCACGTTTTTACTTCTAGAACGAGTGGAACGTCTTCTGGGTGTTAAGGCGTCATCCAATGACGGCGTCTCGACTTCCTCTTTCTTCTCGGCCATTTCTTTGGAGGCACGCCGGGTCAGTATCTTCCGGACTTCCGTGTTTGGAGTTTTAGAGCGGCTTCTAGAAGGGGTTGACACTTCGCTTTTTGTATCTTCGGGAGTTTCCTTTGACTCCACGGTGGATTTATTGGAAGTAGCGGACTGAGTGCGTTTGCGAGTGGCCGGTGTTTTCGGACTACTGACGGTTTTTTCTGCCCGACTCTCAGTTTCAGTTGTTTCTGGTGTTTTTGTAGATCTGGCAGATTCAGATATTTCTGGTATTTTTGTGGATTCAGCAGTTTCTGGTGTTTTTGTGGATTCAACAGTTTCTGGTATTTTTGTGGATTTTGCAATTTCAGAGGTTTCCTGTATTTTTGCAGATTTGGAAGTTTCAGATGCTTCTGTTACTTTTGTAGATTTTGCAATTTCATAGGTTTCCTGTATTTTTGTAGATTTAGCAGTTTCAGGTGTTTCTGCTATTTTTGTGGATTTTGCAGTTTCAGGGATTTCCTGTAGTTTTGTAGATTTGGAAGTTTCAGATGCTTCTGCTACTTTTGTGGATTTTGCAGTTTCAGAGGTTTCCTGTATTTTTGTAGATTTAGCAGTTTCAGATATTTCTGGTATTTTTGAAGATTTAGCCGTCGACATGCTGCGTTTTCTGGAGGCTATAGTCGTTTTGGTCTCGACTTCTTTGGTTTCCTCTACTTTCGCGCTTTCCGCTTTAGGCTCTTCTGTAATTGATTTGCCTTCGGCGATTTCTCGAGCTTCTTGTACTGAGTCGACAACATCCATCGCTTGAGACTCGGTGATAGTTGAATCTGTATTTTTAGCTTCACCTACCGAAGCTACTTGCTCGACCATGACTTCTACCTGCACTTGGACCATCGGTTCAGGGGCGACTGTAAGGTAATGAATAAATTGTTAACAATATTTTTTATTAAGGTTGTTTCAAACCGTCATTTTGATTACAAAACAAAAGGACATGTTCAAATGAGAAAAATGAAATGTTTTATTATAGCGCCCGACTCGCTCCCGCCATTTATCCCAGTGTTTTAAAGTTTTATGTTCCAGACTCTATATAGTACGTAGTGCGCCTGTCACTGCGAGATATAAAATGGTCTATTAATGTACCTAATAATTTTTTACGAAACATCACTCCTTAAATGTTAATGCAGTAATGCTCTAACTGATAGATGTTAGAGTCTAACATCACTACTTTGATTTATATACAAAAAATTTTCTATCACATATTAGACATATGGTATATAATATACTTGCTAATTGACAATCAATTGTGGTAAATATTTTTCTCTAATTTACATTCCAAGTTTGGATCCACACATGTTTAGTATAGATCCCCATAGGATCATTTAAACAAAAATTATACATATGAATTAAGTGAGACAATTTACAAAATGTTACCTTTTTCTGTGTCTTGAGTTTCTTCACTTTCTTTCGCTTCCTCTTTATCTTTGCTGTCATCGGAATAAGTGAGATTGACATCAGAGTCCATGGCCGAGTTGTCATCGGTTAGCAGGGATAAATTGGCTTGGTTCAAAACATCTGTCGACTGTTCCTGAATCGAGCCTCCGCTTTTGACGTCAATGTATTTATGTAATACCACTTTCACAATTTTCTCTATTTTGGCCTTTGCTGGTTTCTCTCGTTCCTCTTCCACTATTTCTTCGTTCGTACCGGATGTGGCTTTACTTGCTGCATCCATTTCCGCTTCCGTGTTTGTTTCTACGTGCACTTCGATTATTCTTTCGGTTTGCGATTCCACATTGGCTTCCTGAACCATAGGTGCAGCAGTTGCTACCTGTTCCTCTGATTTTTGTTTGCTCGACTCTTGTTCTGAGTCTGAATCGGCGATTGATATGATCTCGTCGCTGCCTTCTGAATTCGAAGCCTGAAATTTGAACCATACGTTATCGATTTATCTATTTTATTTGTTACACAAAACAGTAATAGAAGAATCACAATATATAAATATAAACCATTGCCTACTAATCGCTAAAGAAATATGTGCACACAACATACTATTTTATAATTAGTTTATACTTATTTATGCAAAAAAATCTAGTGACGTAGTGACAGAGGGAAAAATTAAGACAAACAAAAATGAAGAAAAAGTAAATAATAAGAAATTAGCAACAAATTAAAACAGTTATCATTGCATTGCACCAGTTTTTATTCAACATATAATCGCTATATGTTACTTTCCTGTCAAAATCAAGGTGTAGGTTGCTTTTCTTCTTATATCTTTTAAGTAACTTCAAGAGTAAATAAATTTGAGAAATGTATGAGGTATGAGGATGTCAATTAGTAAAGGGATTTTTTTCCATATGCTTAAATATACTCACTTCATCATTCGAACTTTCCGCGGCGGATTCCTCCTCACTGGTTTCCTCCTCCTCTATTTCCTCCACGCCTTCGACGATTTCTTCGTCGGTGCTGCCATCTTCCGAAAAATCACCCTCGATCTCATTTATCTCGCGCTCGATTTCGACGATGCGCTCCTTCTCCCTCTGAATGTGCCTGGCGGCGTTCTCGCTGTCGTATTTGTGTTTCCACTGCCGGTCGTCTCTCGCTTCGAACTCGCTGTCGCTCGTCAACAAACTAGACGTGTCCGGTGGTCGGGTTTCCCGAGACGTTTCCGCCACGCTGCTGGAGTGGCTGCCGAGGACCGATTTGCCGAACTCCGTCTCGTTCAACGTTTTGAACCCGACGAACGGCTCGGTCGCCTCCAAATCGGTCCTCTCCGCCAGTCTGTCGTCAGCCGAACTCTCGGCGACGCTGCTATCGTAGCTCATGAGCACGGATTTGTCGAAGTCCGTCTCGTTGATGGTGGTGAAGACGGGCAGCGGCTGGGCATCGGACGCACTGGCCTCGGTCCTCGACTCGTCGCGCATCGACGTCTCTGCTACGCTGCTGTGATAGCTGCGGAGCACCGATTTCTCAGTGTACACCTCGTGGATCGTTGTGAACGCCGGTAGCGGCTTCAAATCCGAATCTGTGCTCGATTCGTTTCCGCTGGATTTGACCACTCTCTCGCTGACCGATATGCTTTCCGACGAACTCTGCAGTACGGACCGATTGACTATGGGCGAGAAAGTCACGTCCATTAAATTCGTCGGTTTGCTCGCCTTCATCGGTGTGCATTCTATGGACGACTTTTCAACGGTTTCTGTGGTTTCTGCAGTTACCCTTGATTCCGTTTTCGCCTCTTCTGCCATTTGTTTGGTTTTGGCGAAAGTGTTCGCTTCCAATACGATTCGGGACAATGGTTTACGGCTCTTGATGACAATTTCCTTCTTAGGTGTGATGAGTTTCTCCGGTGTCTTCGATCGACTTCTAAAAGAAAAGAGAAAAAAATATGTAATAGAAGAAAATGGATAATAAAACGTAGTATTGTGTCATATGTTGATTATAAGAGAAAGCTGTAATTCATATCAGCGATTTATAATACAATTTGCACGCCATATTGATGTGTATTTGCTACTAATGCAAGGAATGTAAGAACAGACTAGTTTGATGATATACATATATTATTATGGATCTAAACTATTGATGGATGTAATTTTTCATTTTGTCATTATGATTTTATAATAAACTATTGCTAACTACTTATCCAGCTATATACTTCATCCAGCGCTTACCTCAAACTGCGGGGGCTGCTGATGAGAGGTTGTTCAGGGATTTTCTCAATTTCCGGCGTCCGGGAGCGGCTCCTGAAAAGGTTGGGTAGAAGGGACAGTAGTAGAAGGCATGGTATTAGATATTTCCTGCCTCTTTCCTAACTAAAAATTACCTAAAGCTACATTATTATGTTTTTATCTATTATTTATTTTACAGGGGTATTGTGCTTTAATTTTGTTACTTCTTGTTTCTTCTATCATTTGCCAATGATATTACATCTATGTTAGGTTTTAGTTTGTATATCCTTTATATTTGTCATACATAAAGTTATAAACAATAAGAGATAAGTTTGAATTTTACTTACTCGCTAACTAAATGAAATACAGAAGTTGCAGTTATACTTTGTGGTGGTTTCTAGTAAAGTTGATGTTTCTACTAAACGATAAATTTAAGCGAGAAATAGATAGATAGATATACATATATAATACATAATTAAGGTTTAATTTATCTTAGTCTAGTTATTTAGTCACCTTAAACTTCGACGGCTGGGCGATGAAGACGACTCGGAATTTGAGGACATTGGAGGGGATTCACTGATCGCTTCCACTGTGGGTGCCTGCACAACTCCTTTCTCCAACAAATCGGGTGTACGAGACCTGTTCCTGTATTAAAGATGTTACTTCATATAGTAGTGCATAAGACTTGACCTGAACAGTTTGGAACAAACATAATAACTCAAACAGTTTTTATACATATATGTGGGATAGGTTCTTATTTTTTAGTTGTTTAATTTCCATTTTTTTTTTGTATTTTCATTATCTGTAGTCATGTGATTCTGTTCCGAGATTTCAAAGAAAAGTCACAGTGGTTGTCAGCGGTGAATAAGACGAGAATTATTGTAAAAGTGTGCAAAAAGATTAAATAAAAAGTGTCGTAAATTTAACTTCAATTTTGTTTTAAGCCACATGCCACATATATACACACAGATTTATAGATCATAATCATTAAGTTATTTCAAAGTTATTACTACCTATATGATAGGTCATTTTGCGTTGACAGAAAGAGTAAGATGGCCAACACCTTAGGGTATTGGCCATCTTTAGAGTTCGGCCGGTTCTATCTCTTAATGCCTGCGTCATCTGACTGAACTATCACTCATCAAACATTGTTATTCAAACTAAATAATTACGGAATACATGGCGCTACGCTTGATCTTATTGCATCTTAATTCAGGGTTGTTATAAATAATGTGAAATCATTTGAATCTCTTTTCTAGTCGGGGGTCATAGGGATCTATTCTTGGACCATATTGTTAGGGTCGCTGTCTATAAGTATTGATATATGACGGGAACACATAGTTACCTTAGATTACGACGGCTGGGAGAGGAGAGGGCTGTCTGTGTGTCCAAGGTAGATGGCTTCGTCGGGACTTCAGCTATAACTTCTAGAGCTGGTGGCTGAACTACACTTTTTTCTAGTAACTCAGGCGTGCGCGATCTGCTCCTGAAAAACAAATGTTGCCCTTTAAAATAGTGAAGACTGTAGCATCCACATACACACTGCGGCTATTCGGAGTGAACAATTAGGCCAGTGGTTAACCTGGTTAATGATGACCTTCTTGGTGTAACCAATAACTCAAATATATGCGAACATTTAGAACCAGCATTATATTTAAATATCTAGTCAGGAGAAGATTATAACTTTAATAATAACAACATTATTTGGCTTAAAATGCAACAACAAAAAAAAAGAAATAGGGCAACATTTGACTGTAGGCAGATA
Source organism: Eurytides lysithous rurik (assembly GCA_018247575.1). NCBI lineage: Eukaryota > Metazoa > Arthropoda > Insecta > Lepidoptera > Papilionidae > Eurytides > Eurytides lysithous. The sequence goes on along the minus strand of DWHO01003015.1, from coordinate 2,354 downwards.
TAACTTTTTCAATAATCACTTTCAAGGGTCCTGATGATTTATTGCCAGCATTAATTGTGGCAGACAATGTATTCTGTGATATTCTGCATAGTGTTAGAAGTGTCAAAAAAAAGCACAAAATTGCATAATTATTTTGATTTTTCGTTGTGTATATTGTTAGCGGTCTTAGAACCTGAGCCGTCGCGGCAAGCTCAGCGCGGTGTCGATGGGGTGAGGTTCCGTGGCTTGCTCTTGCTTGGGCTGCTCCGGGATTGGGGGCAAAGGGGCCTCGGGGGTCCGCGATCTACTCCTGGAATTAACACGCGAAAAAATCTTAGAATATGCATCAATCAAGCGATTTAGAAACAAAATACTTTTAAACCCCAAAATGATGACTGTCTGGCGCAGATGCCAAGCTATTGGTTTCGGCGTTTCAGGTTGTGGATTCGATTCCCACCCGTGGCAAATATTTGTATGAACTACAGATAATTGTTTCGGCCATGGGCGTTTATCCGCGTGAAATTTATGTATGTAAAACGCCCTTATAACACAAGATATTTCTATATTACAATAACGGCAGCATGTTTTAAAAAGAAAACCAATCTATCCATCTGGGTTTCCCAGATGGATAGATTGGTTAACTTCACTTTATTATAAGGTTGCCCTATAGGCCCTGGAGCCCTAAAGCGGGCCTGCCAAAGACCCTAGACTCTAGGGTCTTTAGTAGGTCCCCTCTACTAGCACTTAACATTATATCTAAAACATTTTTGGCATTCTATATGTCATCAATAGGTAATGGTTATTACTTACACAAAATAAACCATATTTCTCTGTGGTTGCTTGTAAATCATATCAATATTCAAGAAATTAAATGACAACACTAGCAAAAAGCTGATCCAGTAGCAGCACAGTGTTCCTTATAGTTTTTTACTAACCCGATGCTCTAGTCATTAAGGGAGACAAAATGGTACATCTTTATACTGGTTTCTATTTTCGAAAACACTCCCTTTGACATTGTACCAATACACATGATTGTGATTAAGCAGCAATAGTGAGGTGGTTTTTTAAACTGAAGTAGGCCAATGATTTCTTGAATTGTATGTATATTGGCGAATGCTACATCGTCAACACGGATTTTTTATGTAAAACGGCGGCAATTTAAAATTTAATGAGATGAAACCAGTGAACAAGTGTTTTTTTTTTGCCATTTTGTTTATAGTCATTTTATCAAGTACATTAGTTAAAATAAATATATAAAGAATATACTATAATAACAACAAAATTGTTGCTCAAAAAAAGCAATATTTTTATGATAGGTGTTGGTATATTGGAGTTAATATCACCTAACCTCATTTCAATAAATAGCTAAAAATTTCAAATACCTAGTAGCTCTATTTGCTCGCAGTGCTGCAAGGGTCGGTGAGTCTAGTCTTTCAGGGGTTCCAGAGCGGCTTCTAAAAAAAATTATATTTTTTTTAAATTATTTAAGTAATTATGTTTATACGAACTTTTACAATACATTTCTGATGAAATGACTGAAGAACTTCTACTATATAAAAGTATAAGGTAATAAATATAATGGAAATAAAAGATTTAACATTTACTTTATTTTAACTAAACATACTAGCTAAGCCTAGCCTAAGAAATTTCAAGTGAAACCGTATTTATAGTATAACCATATAGTTTTTGATAATTGCACTCTTTTAAAATGGAAATAACAATCTTTGTGATCCAGGTTTTGGTTAGATTGTAGGTCTATGACAAATATAGGAGGTCATCCAAGGTCTGATAGTATGGTCCATATTCAACTAAGCAAAATGCACAATAGATAAAATTAGCACTAAGCACCTGTTAAGTAGCGGTGTGCTTTCGGCACTGATCTCCCTGATGCCTTTGCGGCCTTTCGGCGTAGCTGGCATGGGTCTGAGCTCGCAGAAGGAGGCGTCTTCTTCTAGATGCTTCTTGGCAGCGGAGACCTCGCTGATATCGCATTCCATGGAACGATAGCGGGGGTTGATTAGGGTGACCGGGATGTCGGCGATGCTCTCGACAGAAGCGTTGGGGTCGTCCGACAGGCTGCTATTCGCCGATATGGACAGCGAGCGCCTGGAACCATGAGAGATCACATTTAATATTGACTAACGAATGTTTATTAACATAACTGAAACTCAGTGACGAACACGTGGTAAATTCTAGAAATAAAAATAAGCTTGTGACACCTCGGTTTCGTCCCCAGAAGGTTAAAAAATCCTTCATAGGCTTGAGTATACGCATATATAATAATATTTGATTGACTCATATGTGGGATAGATATTATTGTATTAAGGTAATACTGTAACGACATTTTAAAAGAGCAACTGTTGAGTTTCTCGCCG
>DWHO01003014.1:0-12529 GCA_018247575.1 Eurytides lysithous rurik | reverse complement strand
AGGCTGACAAACAAGCAAGCGGCTCACCTGATGGTAAGTGATTATCGCCGCCCATAGACATTTGTAGCATTACAGAACTAGCAAATGTGTTGCCAGCATTTAAGGGGGAAATTCCGTGGGTGGGAGCAGAGAAAAGCGGAAGGGAGGAGGGATGGAGGAAGAGGTAGGAAAGGGAGTGAGAGAGGGAGGAAGGGGATGGCCACTCACCGGACGAAACGCGGAAGCAAAAACACTTCCACTTTACGCCGATTTTCTGTGATGTCGTTGTACTTATCCGGTTGAAGCCGGCCCATTCAGCAGCGGGAACAGCTGCGTGGCGCTACCACCGTAAAAAATTAAAAAAAAATGCACTAAACAATTACTTAACTGAACACTGAACAAGCGACTTATTAAATGCAAATATTTGAGAATAAAAAACTCAATTTAGTTTATACGCCAACAGTCGGTCTGCCGCCATTAAAAAATTAACATTAACACTTAACTAAAACCTCTTAATAGCCCCATTCGCTTGACAGCTGCTGACCTACGGCCGCGGACGATCGTAATTAATCATAAGACAATTACACCCCTCCCTTCCCCCTCCATATACATCCCACCCCCTCCGACGGCGGTAAATAGTAACAGCTCTATAAGGCAATGCACATCGCCTAGCTGGCTTCTGGCCAAACCACATAGGAACTTATATCTAGTGCTTAATGTTAGTTGGGCAGCGCTTGGGTTTTGAGAAAGACAGAGAGAGGGACAGAATTGCTTAAATTATTCATCGATCCTGTAGAAAGATATGCATAAAATTTCATCTTAAGCCAGAGGTTCTCAGATTGGCACTGAAATAAAATTAATCATAAATATGTGTGCTGTGGATAGCATAGATAATTAATCATCTCCTCGGTTTCGTGTTGAATACATCTAAGTTACTTTTGTTTTTGGAATTTGTTAAGTAATATGACAACACTAGAACAATACATGTGTGTAAAAATTTGGCTTCGTGTTAGAAACGATATCCGTTTTACCAAAAAGTGTAGTGTAGTGATACAGTGGTCTTCAAAACAGAGTAAATTTACATTGTGGTAATAAAATCTTATTTGAGTATTTTTAAATATTCCTAACAATACTTACCAGTTCTTTGTAATAATAAAACCAGATGAGTGGGGTTGCTCTTCTTCTCACAAGACAAAGTTACATGGGATTGGTGACTTTTGGCCCATTTTTATAGCGATCAATAGGCAAACAAGCGATCAAATCACCCGATGATAATTTCTAAAAATGAAGGTGACGTTAGCTACTTTTATTCCGGGCAGTTGTCAAAAAACCATAGTAATAATATCATGGGCACTGATATTATTACTATGATTTGTCTCACACATTGTCATTTGATTCCAAACTAGCCAGAGCCTGTACTATAGTTACCAGAAAGATGATATGCTCAGAACAAATGTCTCTGCTTGTCGCACAAATATTTTGTCCCGACTGGAAGTCGAACCCACGACCTTTGGCTTTGCAGTCACGAGCACTAAGCATTATACCAATGGAAAAATGATTTAAAACCAAACACAAGCCGCAGACAAAGCTCATCTCTTTAACCTCTAAATCTTCTTTCTATATTAAAATTCTATTCGTTCAAATCGCGTGTATTATGTGTCTAAAAATTTCGTTTTAGCAATAAACAAAAGTCAGTACAACTTTCGGGATCATTAACATCGTTGTATGCTGCTTCATTAACCTTAAAATAAAGGAAGTTTCATCATTACCGGTTCAGTTGTTCTTAAGATATTTACCGAAAATTGTAAAGTGTAGTTATAGAGTATATTACAATTAAACATTATATTTTAACTGGTATCTTTTAAGAATACTATTTATTTATTTATTTAAACAGTATGATCAACAATCGACGTAAGTAGTCGGACTTAATGCCAAAGGCATTATCTACCAGCCAACCTTTAGCTGGTGGAGAAATGGTAAAGTAGGTGCACTTATGCTGGATAAATGATGAAAAATTTAAAAGCATTCCACATACAATATAGTAGAATATAACTACACTACATCGTACAATTGATTCTTAAATATAAATTCAAATCAATAAATAATCTTAAAAAAATAATAATATGGGACATGAATTGGCCGCTGGAAATATTATTTCCAAAACACTTCACAACAATGAGCTATCTTTTACAACCAGTAGTCATAGGAAGTTTAAGAAGTTCAATACCAACTATTTTAGAGAAATTTCAAAACTTTTATTGTATTGATAATTTTATTGTTTCTTCTTCTCTTTGTCAGTTAGTAGTGGTAGTGATAGTAGTAGATAGTACAAATACTAAAAATGCCAAAGATTGTTGCTTCATTCCATTGTAATTGCAGGGAAGATAACACCGGATATATAAATAAATAGAGTGAGGGAATATATTTTGGCTCTGTTTCTGTGTCGTGTGATAAAATTAGGGTTTTACTATAGTCATTAACTAGACTATCGTACGTACTATTATTACTGTTATAGTTTTGTTTCATGATAACATTTCCAACACTAATCTTTTAATTGCTTTATACATATTGAAATAAACAATCATTATGAATATATATGTCTCCTCGATACAGGCTCGCCTAGTGGGGAGACAAATAGATATTTGTTTCATATTATGTTTAAAAGCTAATAAATTGATTTGTTTTGATTTGATATATATTAAATATTTGCTTATATGTCGTATGATGAATCATTGTGTATTGTATGTAAAGCCTTAAAATTGAGGAAGACTTAAATAATAAAAGCAAAGATAATCGTTTTATCGTTTCTTTGTTAAAGCAATCATCGATCGAGTGTGATTTGAATTGTGTGATATTTACATATTTTTTATTGGTTATTTATGATCAAAATAACTCAATAAAAGTGTTTAATATCAATGTTATAAACATTGAGGATAAAAATTAATATAGCACTTTGAAGTATTTGTTTATCATTAAATTAAACAGTAGGAATAAATATTTCCTAATATAGCACGAAAAAAAACTCTAGCTCTGGATAGTGGAGTAAAAAATTTTGTCTCATAACTGAAATAATTAGACGGAACATATCACATACGAATATTAGGATCCTTCATAGAAAGAGATTATCTTATTGTACAATAGTTTTTATCAGCAAATTGGGTATTATGGTAAGCTAATGCAAAAACTTCTCAATCCATATATTACAACATGAAGAGAAAATATTATATATCTTTTATAGCGCTCCCGGGCAAAAGATGAAATTTGTCAAAGCTTTTGTTTTTATAAAGAGATTTGTAAATATGTAAAATATATGCAAGCTAATACGTTAATTCATTACGTTTATAGCGTTGATGTAAAATGCGAGATTTTTTTTTATGTTGTAGGCTGACAAATGAGCAAGCGGTTCACCTGATGGTAAGCGATTACCGCCACCCATGGACATTTGTAACATTACTGAAGTTGCAAATGCGTTGTCAGTCTTTAAGGGGGTACATTTTAAGAGACGGAGGGAGGATGATCGAGGGGGAAATGGAGAAGGAGGAGCGGGAGCAAGAGTAAGAGATGGAATAAGGAGAGGGAGGGGATGGGCCACCGGCCACCTCACTCACCAGACGAAATGCGGAAGCAAAAACACTTCCACTTCACGCTAATTTTCTGTGAGGTTGCGGTACTTATCCGGTTCGAGCCGGCCCATTCAGCAGCGCATAGCTTTGAAGGTATTGTGGAATAAGTCCCAACAATTTATTAAACAATATTTTTATAATAGCGGAAACTGTTCTAACAGTACATTTGTTCCTAAGAGATATTCATAATCCATTAAAATTTATCGCGACAAAGATGTTCCAGGCGTATCCACGGCCTTTAAAAGGTCCCTAACTGTCACCGTACAAAACACGAAAGCGTAGATTATATATTCTAGTTCAACAAGCAGAAGGTACTTAACCCCATTTGATTTTGTTTTGTATATCAGGGGATGTTTTCGCGAATTGATATTTCTATTTAGAGATATGATATAGACGAGGAGTATTGATTTCATACAACATGAAATGCCTTGAAATTAAATAGGAAGTATATTATACGTTGATATATATTGTCTTAATATTTCTTATAAACATTTTATTTTAATTTTCAGAGTAGTTTCATTACTTGCCCAAAAGTGGCGGTCGGGGATGAAAGCTGTACTAACTATACCGATACCGGAATTCGAACTTTATCAAGATCACACAAATACGGCGAATTTGTGTAGAAAACGTATGAGAGACTTAAAACAAATAATGTCTTTGAGTTCAAAGAAAAAAAAAAGGAACAAGACATATAACAGCCCGGTATTCCGCAACGGAAATGAAACCTCTTTAAGTCCAAGGGAATGTTTTATTTTAACACATCGGCATGTGTATTTGTGGAGGATCGAAGCTTGTGGAGGGGTTTTTCTTTATTTTCCTCCCCCGCCGCTTGTTATATTTCACAACTTGTAAGCCGGTTGTTCTCTCGGTTTAATAAATCATAATATTTCCCAGCCTCAGCCAGACCGACGTGTCCGCGGGGATTAGCAATGATGCTTTATTTGACGGCAGCGTCTTTTGTATGGGAAAGAAAAGCTTGACGGAGCTTTTGTTAAATACACCCTAATAGTTATGTTTACGATGCAAACGTCGACGTTTTGTATTGAATACATTTGATATTCTTCTGAATATTTGTAGAGTTGTTTTTAATGAACGATTATACGACTACTGTGTTTCCACATGATGACAGAGAGAGATGTCTCCCAGAATTCAAGTTATAGGACTCTTTACAAGTGGTAGGAGCTCTATTTCGGTTTGCTTGGGGTGGTACTACGGTAATTTTATTGCCAAGCAGTAATGTGTAAGCATTGCTCTATTTCGATTTGATTTGGGTGATACTACAGCCATTTTATCCTGTATCTTGTGTAAGCATTGCTCTATTTCGGCTTGGTTGGGGTGATACTACAGTCATTTTATCCTGTATCTTGTGTAAGCATTGCTCTATTTCGGCTTGGTTGGGGTGATACTACAGCCATTTTATCACGTTATTCGTATGTGTTATAAGCTTTGTTCTATTTCGGTTTGAAAGGTAAAGTTGTCCGCGTACAGGGCATACAGATATAACATCTAAAATTTCTGTGTGACGAATGCCGCGCTTTGCAAATCAGGTTTTTTGTGACACTGTTTTGTTTTGGACAGAAGTCTCTCTTATCATCAGACACACGAACTAAATATTAATTTGCCCCCTAACTCTTTATTGTAAGGGAAACGTGAAAAGTATTTTTCTTCTTCAATGATAGGAAAAAAGAGGCAAAAGTGAGCGTTTCTAAAGTGTTACAATCAGCATACATAATTTTGCATAATTGTCTTAAACGTGTTCATTTGTATTCTTATATGCTTTTATCACTTGTTATTCAAATCGAAAACAAGTTAATCGCAGCGTACACATTAAACCTTTATCTGACAAGTTGATAATTCGAAATAAACAACGTCATTTAACTCTCTTCATAAAGACGTTAATAGAAGACGTGTGTTGAAATAACGAAACAGCCGTTGAGACAAACGCTAAAAGCAGCTAATGCGATGTGGCATATGTTATCAAATTTATGCTCACGATTAGTTTTCACTGCACCTATCCCGTTTTCCCATAAGGTTTACATCGTTATGAATATGTTTTATCAATAGTGGGCTAAAGTAAGAATTAATTATGTGCTGTAAGCCGCGTGAACACGTTCTGGAATGTTCTTACAAAGGCTTTGATGCCTTTATAAAATACAGAAGTTTACAATCAAGTGTCGAGCACAACGAACGATGCGGAGTACCTAAGGGGAAAGCATTGGAGCTAGGGAATTCCTTTGAAAGTATTAAGAATTTTAATGTCCCTCTATTCACATTAACGGTTCGTTGCTATAGACGGTGCAAAACTGAGAATAATGATTGGCAAAAACAAAATGTTGAAGTATTTTTTTATATATATCACGAAAAGTCTCCAACCGGGGTAACAATTGGTGACATTGATAAGTGAATTGAGTGAGGTATTTTACTAACACAACAAAATATATTAATTTTATTAAAAAAATATATCAAAAAGGACGTTTTGACAGAGTGAGTAAGGCTTGGTGTTAGAAAGCTCCAAAAAGTTCAGTGAACTCGCCAGAGGTGCAAATATTTCTGGTCGGTCCAACGCTTCTAACTCTATAAGGCAATAATGCGGCTTATGGAACACTCTGGGATCAGTCCTGAGAACCAGGTGAGAAACCATTATAAACCTATAATGAACAGATTATTATTGATATTCTGTTTTACTTTATAAACAATAATATAAAATAATAAATAACAACCCATAAAGTACTTACGACCTTATTAGTAAAGTGATCTTCTGACATCATTCAGAGCAGGGATATCAGATGTACCAATTTGTTGGTATGCATACTACTTTTTAGTATCCCGTACCACATATCAAGAAAAATGTCAAGTATGGCCGTTGACAGACAAAATACACCTATAATATAGAATAACCGAGAAACATAAAGCATTCACATCAGATTTCCTTTACAAAACTTTATTAAAACAAATAGTCTCTATAAACAGTTAAATTCATATACTTTACATTTTATATCAGAAATGGAATATAATATGAAAAAGTAATGTTTAAGTGTAAGTGATAGCTCCGTGCGTTCGATGATTCTTTTCTCTATCAACGGTATGGAATATATATATTTTTTTTCACTGGAATGTAATTTATGACACAATTTGTATGTCGGTGTTGGCAGTGCCACAGTGCACATTGCACACAAACAATTTTTCGTCTTTAATACCAGCTTTTAGGCGGCTCGGTACAAGGTTATCTGAGTAGCCGTCTAACACCCCCGCCTCTGAGTCTGAGTATATGAATAATATCTAATATTTATCTATTACAAAGCAATCTCTGACTTAAATTGAGGTGTTTAGGATATCTATTTACCCTAGCAAGACTTAAGCCAAAAAATCTATAGAGGACAACATGAACCAGGCTTCTCTTTTAAAAGTCCCATGCTGAATTCATTTTATATTTATTATTTATAAATGAATAAGTTTAATAAGGAAATTGGAAAACACTTTCTTTACCTAGTAATTTAGTTAAAGCTTATCAATCCTTAGTACAATTACTTAGTGTGACAATTTATTTTATTTTCATTTATTTAAAATGTCGACTCTTCGATTGTACATTTTATGTTTTACTACAATGTCCCTCCGATTTATTATTCTTGGCGTCAAATTTACGCTTTACATTATTCGCTTTCCTCATATTATGTATAAACATACAGTTTTATTAATCTCTCACGCTACCCGCCGCGGGTCGCCTTCAGCTAGTCCGGCGAGTGATGGCTTTACGAGTATAACATGAAAACCCTCATAGTCTCGACGTATCATGACAACTTCACAACCTTAAGCTATAATAATTCTTGTGCTGATGAGTTAAGCTTTAGAATCGCTTGCTGCACTCGGCAAATGGTTAGACCATAGCGCAACGTATAATTAGAAGTTGATTACTTCGCATAGGTGCGTACGATTCCGGTGCCTATTTTACGATAATGGTCGAGGTGTTAGCCGCCCGTTGCTCTTAAACATTGTGATTAGCGCACGGCCCAGCGGACGGCGTTGGTAAATAATTGAATTCGTTCGGGCTGTTTCGCTCACGGCGTACTTGCGTAGTCTAGAGACATTTTTGCGAGCTGGGTGCTAGGTTTTTTCATGTTTAGCCGCCGTAGAAGCACAAACGTTCATGTTTCATATCTGTGTGGAAGTTTAGGGGTGTTCATCGGGTCACACATCACCAAGATGTAGTTTTGATTATGAGACCGTTAATTCATTTGGTTATGCCAATGGGATTTAAAGTCCAGTGATCGAATCGACAGTCGACACCTCCAGTCCCTTTTTTTAGTAAAAGTTTCTTGAAATTTTGTAATGTTGTATTTTTGTTGTAATATTTCATCCGGTTAGGTCGTGATTGTTACAACTAATACAATATTTTAAAATTTTGCCAATGAACGATTGATGCCTGTCGCGTCGAATATAAAAAGCCCGATGAAAGGCAGAACAATCTAGATATCAGACGATCCGCCAGCGAAGATGGAAAGAAGTGCCTGTATTATATTCCAACTATTATTATATTATTGCCTACAGAGTACGGCTTTTAAAGCCTAAAGGCTGTATTATCCTTTTAAATATTAAGAAAAAAGCAATCTTTTCCCAGGAAATTTTAAGTCTTGTCTCGAAATCGTTCTTACAATTTCTGCGGCTCATCATTGTAATGGTTATGTTGAGACTTTTGAGCTTTGACCAAGCGACAATCCGCCGAAACAGCACCGTATCCGCCCACGTTACTCCGGATCCGGTCTTCGCAGACACAAAAAAAGCTTTCTTCTTTATTAACATGTGTTCGAAGTCGTATCAAATGGATAGGTTATTATCGTTATGGTTATTATGTATATTAACAACATTATATATTATTATGTATATATAATGTTGTTATTATGAATTTGCTGTTTTCGTATTTTTTTAATGGTATACTATTGTAAGAAGCATTTATGTTATAAAGGCGTTTTATATACGTTCACGCGAACAAATGCCCAGATCATCATATCTGTAGTTCGCACACATATTTGTTCATATGTAGTTGTTTTATGGGTATCGAACTTATGACCTGTCTGCTTAATTTGATAGCTTAAGAACTGCACCAAATGGGCCGTTAAATAGGTAATCTCTTACACAACTGAAGAGAATGCCTAAAAGCATTAAGTCCGTTCTTTTAATCCTTTTTTAAGAGGTAGGTTAGGTTAGAAATAAATAAATAAATCGAACCTGCATAATGCTGTTTCTGCCTTCTGAACATGAATCTTCAAAGTTCTTATACATAAGAAAAAATTGTTTTTAGTGTTTTAGTAATAAGTGTTAAATATATATCAATAGTTGAATGCTGTCCTAGACAGACCCTTGTGTGACTAATATTTAATGATTTCGATTGCGTGTATAGCATTTATGAAGTTTTGGTAGTAAACAACGGCAGTTGGACTTATTCTTAGACATTCAAAAGACGAGAGGAGTCCAGCGGCTGCCAAGTCCTTCGGATGAGTCACAGCGCCACGTAGTTCGACGTAGTCCAAGACAGAAGATCAAAACCTTTTTTACAAATTGTTATTCCCTAGTGTTTCTCTTAAAATGAACAAAAACAGAAAAAAGGCGACAAAAAATTTAAAATATGCTACAGGTTTAGAATACCGGGCAGCCTTCAAATTTTTTACTTAATAGATCACACACGTTACAATCTCACAGGTGTTGGATGCGGATAATCTGTTAATCTCAGCTTAATCGTTGGCTTATCGTCTAATCAACTAGATGACATCACGACCACCCTAATTTGGATGGCCCACCGCGATGCGCGTGGTCGTCCACTCGACAATAGCGCGCGGCACCGGCCTCCTTCAAGCCTCCGCTGGAACAATACGCAGTAATGCATGGAAGCCGCGGGGCGTGGCCCCTGGATGCAAATTGCACGCGGGCCCCGGGCAGTAGACAAATGGCGTCGTGAGTCGACCTCACCGGTAGCGGACCGCGCCGCGCCTGCGGCCCATGTCGGCGCGGTTTATTATTCAGACGGCGAGAGCGCAGTCGTGTCTACGGGGAGTTGGGCCGTGATGGGCCTATTTAACGCTGGACGCGGCGAAGGCCTTAGAGGACCGTCGCGAGTGTGATAGACTTGCCTACCATTGTTTGGTGCCTACGTAACTCTGGTTTATCGGTCACAGGAACTGCCGCGTCGGACAGCTACAAAAATCGGATAGCGAATTTTAAATACGTAGTAGTTTTTTCGGTACGGTAAAAAATAATAATTTGTACAGTGGTAGAGCCACGCAGCTGCTCCCCATGCTGAATGGGCAGGATCGAACCAAACTAGCATCATGACCTCACAGAAAATAGATTGGAAGTGTTTTTACTTCCGCGTTTCCTCCGGTAAATGAGTTGGCCGGTTGCCCATCCCCTGTCCTCCCCTTTCCCCCTGTCGCCCTCTCCCCTCCCACCCTTTCCCTTCTGTGCCCCTTCTCCTCTCAATTCTCTCAATTCTCCTCCCTCCTTCTTTCAAAAATCTTTTTTTTATGCTGCAAGTGCCCATGCAGGGCAGCGGTGGTCAGTATTTACCATCAGGTGAGCCGTTTGATGTTTGTCAGCTAAATTCATAAAAAAATGCGGTGGCCGATGGCCCCCTTTCCCAGCCCACTTCTTTCTTTTCTCTCCCTGCCCTTCCGAACATTCCCATCTTAAACGCGGGCAACGCTTCTGCAGAACGTTCGACATTGCAAATATCCATGGGCGGTTATGATTACTGCTTTCCATCAGGTAAGCCGATTTCTCGTTTGCCTGTCTACTCTATAAAAAAAAAACCCTAAACTTCTGTCCTGTGTTTAGTTAAAATGACAACACTCAAACTCTGAGTCCGCCTGGCATTGCACTGCATTGCCAGTTATTCTACCTCCAAGCAGTACTGTTTGAGATCTACTTTGTTCTGGTATAAAGGACCAACGCATTACTGGACACCGATATAACATTTTTTAATTTTAGGTGACAAGAGAAGTGCAGTGCCAAACACGTTATGTGTGGCACTATGGGAAAATGTGCCGGTCCTGTTACTTTATCCTCTAAAAAAAAATTTCTTGTAGGCACCTCTGTCCGAAGTTGCATCTCTACTAAGAGTTTCCATATATATTCTTAGTCAATGCCTGGGGTGAACCGAAATTCGGTAACAAAAAGATGACCCGTTATGACTAACGTGACTGGAGATTCAAGTTAAGAGGCAATCGTAAACGCGGCAAATAGTTTGGCGGAACTTTATACAAGGCGATTTAATAATTCAAAGCTCCGTTGTTATTAGAGCTAATTTAATTAATATTAGGTTACTTTTGTAGGGGGATAGGGCTCATTGGACATAGACACAAATCGTCGTATATCTCTTGGTGCTTTTTTCTTTTTTTTTATGGAGTCGGCTGAGAAATGAGCAAGCGACTCACCTGATGCTAAACGATCGTCGCCGCCCATGGACATTTGCAACATTAAAAACGAAAGTAATCTCATGGTAACGTAATATTTGAAAGATCCGTTGTGACTAGTGCTTACTCAATTTGTAAGAGGTTTTGAAGAGTCCGCCTGGGGCGGTAGTCACTAGGCTGAGATAAACCATCACGCATCTTTAAGTGACGTGCGCAACGCAGTGTCATCGACAATTAATGTCAACTGTGTCCATCAGTTGGTGTAGTTGAAAATACTGTTGTTATGGCCAGCATCTCGAAAACTAGGTGCATGATTTGCGATTTATAAAAAAAAAACAATTAAAAGCTTCTTATTTTTAATAAATACAGTAATCCCCCCATAATTTTCATCCCTCCACACAAAAATGGAAAAGATTTCTCATAGCCTAACATTAAAAAAAAAATCCTGTGTTAAAATTTTTCTTCCTTTTTATTTTCTTTTGTTTTTGAAAACATTGGAAGATAGGAAGATGACCGTTTGGCGCAGAGGCTAAGCTATTGGCTTCGACTTCGTAGGTCGTGGGTTCGATTCCCACCCGGGGTAAATATTTGTACGAACTGCAAATATTTGTTTCGGATCTGGGCGTTTGTCCGCGTAAGATTTATGTATGTAAACCGTTTTACATACATAAATCTTACACCGAACTACACCAAACGAGACATCAAATAATACACGTATATATTTAACACTTTTTGATATGGTAGCGTAAAATGTTCGAAAACCTTAATTAAAATGTTCCGAAAAAAATCAGGAATTAAATTCAACTGGTACTAAGATCAAGATTTCAAAATATGCTTAACCATAACCTTCTAATTTTCTGTAAGCTAAGAATATCCGATAGACTGTAAAAAGCAAAAACATAACTCCCTTAAATACAGCTCGGCTGTTTTTCTTTTTTAGTCTAGACGGAAGCAAAACAACGTATCATCGAGCTGAAAGAAGCAACGGATGGAAATATGTTCTTTTTAGTTTTATGCATAGCACATTGAACCCAGAGGATGAATTTACAAAAGCCTGTAAATGATATCGCACATCCGATATTACTTCGCACCTTTCGCCACTGTATTATATTATAAGGATTTGATAGATAGTATTAATAATAATGATCCGTTGGTTCTTAATTAAATTTGTTAAAGTAAAATCAAACTCTCTCTATGCTTCGCTCGTTAGATTTAAGGATAAATATAATAACATAAAAAATGCATTTAAAATGACAGTATGTGTATCAAAGTCAAAATACTTTATTTAAAATTGGATTGGTTTACAATCACTTTCTGCCGTCTATTGATTCTACCACCTGCTCCAAAAATGATGCAATTCAGTAATGATACTCATTACAAAGGAAACTGCATAATGGTGGTAGAGCCACACAGTTGCTTCAGCTGCTGAATTGGCCGGCTCGAACCGGATTAGTACCACGACCTCACAGATAATGGGCGTAAAGTGGAAGTGTTTTTGATTCCGCGTTTCGTCAGGTATGTGAG
>DWHO01003013.1:0-12540 GCA_018247575.1 Eurytides lysithous rurik | reverse complement strand
ACCCTGGGCCCGTAGCGGTGCACCAGCCACCAAAGGTCCCAAGCGCCGGCGACCCCGCGCGAGATAAGGCGTTCCGCAACTGCGTCGCCCGCCGCCGGCCGGGCGGGGCCTCGCTAATAGCCAATACGGATATTTTGTTACCGCACTCTATTGGCCAGATTTCTCCTCGAGCTCCGCCCAATGAACCCGCGGCCACCTGAATTGGAACTCTATCGCGTGGATTTAAGTTCTAAAATCGCTCGTTAGACTCCGGGTTCATTTAAAGTTGATTAACTTTAAGAAATGAGCTGGCGCGGTCGCCCGTTCGCCGCTCGCCGCGCTGTGGTTGAAGCTTTATTCGAATCAGTACTTAACGTTTTGAGTACAGTATTCTTAAAATACCTTAATCGTACACAAAATAATGGTAATTACGATTTATTGATACAAATATATGATATAAACAAAACAAAAACAAATATATGATATATATACAAATATATATATGATTACAAAATACGCAAACATCTCTATCTAAAATTATTTCTAAACAAGGTAAAAAAATAATAACCGACGCAGCGATGTTAAAATTGATTTTTTTTAGGGAACTTTTACTATTTTTTGAACAAATCAGCTATTGTTATTATATCGACAAAAGCAACAAAAAAATTAAAACAAAAAATTTCGCGTGCGTTAAAAAGTAAATCTCTTTAAATTTATTTTCATGGAACATGAATATTCCGCGCTTCATTTCGTGAAGCTTGTATTAAATGAATGTTGATTTTAAAAATTTTGCGTTTACTTTTCTCTTGCGCTTCGATGATTAATACATTTTTCTCATAAACAAATTTTCTTTATTTCGACTTTTTTATTCTCAGCTTTTTACAACAAATAACGACTACTGATAACAATTTACGAAAAATTGTGATAATGAACAGTTGTTGCAATTGTCAGAAAAAAATTTAATTGATAGGGTACGATATTTTTTCAAGTAAATAAAATAAAATGTATCAAAAGAAGGTTAATCTTTTTTCCAAACCTCTGTATACTATATCAGTAGGTATGTATGTTTTCAAACGAAACAAGAAAACGAAGTAAGATCTGTGTGTACAAATGGATACGATTTGTAATCCATTAAATACTCAATAGGAGTTTATAAATCGGCGACAAAAGAGTGAGGTTAAGTTATACAAATAAAAATAAATTTTATTATATCGATTCCAAGTGATTTAATTTAAGTTCAGACATATGTTAAAAAGTAATGGAAATAAAATAGGACGTAGGTAAAGAATAATTATAAAAAACTTGGTTATTTTTCAACTTATTTTGGCTTTAAAGGTTATATTTTTCAGTTTAACATATTAAGTCACTCTGTTATATATAGCAATAAATTTACATTTTTTCAATAAATTTAAAAATGTTCAAATATATTAAAAATAAATAGATAAATATCACAAGTTTCATACTGGTGCTCCTCTAAACCTCTCATAATTGAAAATCGCCCTGAATAAATTATCAATAAATCGTGGACTTTAAAACTAATGGAAAGTTAAATAAAAGAATTTAACTTAGTTTTTATTCAGCCGAATCGGAATTGCCACAATGTGTGTGATTGTGTGAATGTGATATTGTAACATTCAAATTTATCATCTCAGATATAGATATGTAATAGTTTATATCAGGTAAAAGGAGAAAATGAACAAGTCATGCCTACAACTAATAACATTGAGTGAATCAATTATGACTTTTACATAATATCACTCTTCGCTTTCCTGAAATAAAATGATAAAAAAAAAAAAGATCCATCCATTTTGTTTTCTTTTTTATGTTTTTTTATCGTTTAACAAGGCAGATATCCCGATCTGCCTTGTAACCGCATTATCATTAACCGTATTGTCTAAGTCATGATCATCGATTACTCACGTGACAGTTTTTACTATATTAATGTATGCATAAATGTCAATGATCCATGTCCCTACAGCAAAGCATGAACGAAATAGATGTATGTCGAAATCCTAATGTAAAATAATCAGGGATTGGGGACAGATATGTTAACAGGGTTTGTTTAAAATCAATATACAGAACGTAAATTTTTGTAAAAAAAAAAACAATCTACGTACTTTTTGTCTTTCCTCTCCTCTTCTCGAATATTTTTAATCTGATCTACTAGCCACAGATAAAGAATCTGTGGCTAGTTAAAACGCGTGGATACCATCAATATTTCCTTCCACACTCAGGTGCAATCTAATTCCAAAATTAAAAAAAAAAAACAACCATTTGTGCTTATTTTCTTTCTATTTGTTTTTTCACTTCCTTTGCATCTCATAAAATTTGTAATTTGTTGCTATAAACAATTGTTTGAAACATTTTCATGTCAATTGGTATAAAAAACACAACATTTTCAAAAACATTTCTATGTCGCTATGCCTTCTTCATCAAACTTTGAAGTTCAATTGCTTCGAATAGAAATAAATCAGTATTTATTTATCACCTACACTTATGTACTTTAACTTAGGCCACGAAGGCAACAGAATTAATGTGAACACCATCATTTCCTATCTACAGTTTGATGTTTTAAAAAAATCGTGCCTCGCTTATTATTACGTATTAGTGATGATAAGATATAATGGAGAGACAGAGGATTTTTCTTAAAGAGAGGTTTCTAATAGATGTCGACTGAGCAAGAAATTAACTTAGATTAGCTGCCGTCGATATATACCCAAAAAAAAACCCGAGAAGCGAGAAACTGCAAAAGTTTTTTTATGGAGTTAACTGATCATGCGAACAAGTCTGACGCCTTATGTTAACTATGTCACTAAACATATCAACACATCGTAATCAGTAAGCCCGCTCATATCAGTACAGCGCAAATTAGTGCTTTGAACTAACGTCATGATCATCATTTGAACTAACATCATCATAGGTTCATTTCTACAGTAAGAGCTTCTTCAGTAACCAAAAAGGTCCAAACTCTGTGTAGATTTATGTTGCTCACAGATTTAGAATGCCTAACTCTACGCCCGTTTTCAGGAAACTCAATATGCTGATTCAAACCGGAATACAGTAATACTTCACAATTGTACTATGTGGTAGAAACTGCCAATGTTTTTGAAGTTTCGTTAGATGTTTGTTTTGTAGTGAATTCCACCTTATTAATACTGGAGAAGCTCCTAGGCAGACTCCAGGAAATTCCTAATGCAGTTATCTTGTTAAGCATTGATAAAGTGAGCCATTTGTGCATCTGGAGTTAAGTTTAAGTTGATATTATCTGGGTTGGGCTTGGGCTTAGCAAATATGAGAATGAAATCAATCCTATTACAGTAAATATAACTGAATGAATTAGTTTTTATAGTCAGTCCGCTAGATTTTTTATCTTAAAAACCTATGACAGTTTAACATTAAATATTTACCAACGCCGAAATAAACAACCGAATAGTTCGTGAGTAACGATTGAACATCCATCCACATATACATATATAGATATCATAATCGGAGTTCATGGGTTCGAATCCTGCGGACGGCAACGACTTTGTGTTGTTGTAGGCCATTATGGGCTGATCAGCGGATTGCCTGAAAAGTAAAATGATCTCTGCGTCGGATTGGCACATGCCCATAATAAGCCGGGACTGACTTTTTACATAAAAAGTCAGTCCCGGCTTATTATCGACGCCATCTAGCGATGGCGTGGAGAAGTCGTTACTAAGAGGTCGGTTTAATATCACCGCCTCTGCGCCTGACCTCTCTCCGGTCGTGTCAGTTATCCATCCCATCGGACTATGAGAGTAAAGGGTAAGAAAGTGTGAGTGAGCACCTGTGTTTGCACAAGAACTTATGCACTACAGTATATCCTGTGCAGTTGGCTTATCTCTTGTAGATCTGCCGCCCTGGCTGGAATCGAGCTGCATTATTATATACAAGAAAGCAACTTAATACTGATTAACCTTTCAACCAAGATTATTTTTAGTATACAGTGTGTATTTCTCTAATATCTCTTATTCTATCAACACATGTAAAACCTTCTTGTGTTGAGTACATTATACGCACAAGCTGCTTAAAATATACATATTTGATACTACGTTTTAAGATCAATATGGGTTACAATTTAGCAACTACACATCTAACATTTTTGTGCATTTTCGCGAATTAGAATGCTTCGTTTATTGAAAATAAGTTGATGAATTATTTTAAGTAGTTTTACTTGTTAGTTCCTAAAAATCCATTTTTAGAGGCTTTATGCATTTAACAGATCTGCAACAAGTTAGTTTTTCAGATATTAGTCACTCGACGGTTAATACTGTAAAAGTCGTCATTAAAAATTATAATGGGATCTGCTACAAATTTAGCTTTCAACTTATTTTATGAAATGGTAGCATTTTAAGTTATAAGTAATTAAATCAATCATATTAGTTTCTGTGCAATAAAGTTTATACATTAATAAGTAAAAATGATTTTTAGAACATCATTAGTAGATAAGATACTCCAGACCACGATAGTAATAGTAGATAGTAACAGGACGTCGACGCCATTATAAAGAATAAACTACAATATGAATGATGAATTCATGGTTTTACTTATTATAAACTAAAAATATGCCAGATCTTATGACTATGCAATTACCATATATTTCAATCGAATAGTATGGTAGAATCATTAGACGTCAAAAAGCGATTGTAAACCAATCCAATTTTGAATAAAGAATTTTGACTTTGACTTTGAAATAATCCGTCCATATTATCGCATGCAGGCCAAATAGCTTAAATTTTATTTCCGTAAAATTTATACATTTATAATGCGGGATTTATGAAATTTTATTTTAGTTTTAGTGTATATCTTATCATGAAAGTATATAAAAATATGTGTTCTTAAATATTATAAGTGTTTTTCTTTGTCACAAATTTTTTCAGGAAAACCTTATGAATGAATTATTTCTAATTCTTTTAACGACTTCCGTTAGCTGAAATTGTGTTCTTTGTTATAGTTTATATAATATTTCGGGCACTTAGAAAATTTGCTATTGTGCTATAGATAACGTAAAAAAAATTTATTATTTGACTCATATAAAATGAGTCACAAATACGATTTAGTCATATATCATGTGTACTTATTATGTCCATTTATCGAAGTTAAAGAGGTTATGAATTCCGTAACATCTTTATGTTCAATTAATTTTAAGCTATTCACGCGAAAAGAACATTTACAAAATTAACTGATCGGGTGTTGCTTATCAAATGTCTTACGCCTCAGTTTTTCTTTCGCTGCAGCGGAATGTTCGCATCGGAGGTTTTAACGGGTCACAGTTTTAGGCCGAGTGATGACGAGCGGGCTTTTGTTATGGCGAAAAAAGACTCTAGCCGCAATCCCGACTCCATCTATTGATGGCTAACTTACCATGAACCGAAAACAAGATATTGCGTTGTTGTTGTCTTTTATAACAATGGGACAGAGATTCCAAGATCATTAAGATTTTCCCGATAATTTACATCGTCTATTGTGGTTTCTTAGCGTTGCTTGTACAAATGTGTGGCCTGTATTTAGTTTAAATTTATAATTTATGTAGTTCAAATGTATATATTTTTCGGCCAAACCCGGTCGGTCAAAAAATAATTTACAGTTTTACATAATCCCGATGATTATTACCATAGTCACGTCAGAAATAAGTTGTAAGCCGAATATTAGATAAGAAATTGTTTTTTTTTTTATGTATAATTTATTATATTTTAAGCAGTTGTTAGCAAAGATGTACCAGGAATTTATTTAAATAAATTATCGGTTTAATAGGCACATGAAGTTGATAAAAACTAAAAAGGAGCTCTTCACACGAACTTCGGTTCGACATTCGAAAGAACCATAAACACGGTCGTATGGCTCCAGCCCAAAAAAGCTTGCGCCGCAAAAAGAGTGTGATATTAAAAAAAAAAAGAACAAACGACGGAACAATCCCGCGAACGAGGAACAAGATACGGTCAATCGCTAGACGACCGCATCGGCCTGGGGAAACGAGAGATGGCAAAGGCTGGCGAGGCATGGCAAAAAAGCGCGTGTGAACGGCCAAGGCGAGCCCGCGGGCAGCCAGCACGGCCGGCCGGGACAAAGCGATTGGGCCACAATGCCGACGCAAAGGAAACCCGACACCGCGGCGGGGGCGTAACGTGTGAACGCTGCAGCTCGGAGCTGGAACAAAACTCGCCTGCGGACTGAAAGACCTGTCGACGAGCACCTGTAGGCGAATATGACCTTAATAAGTACCACGTCGCGCTGATATGTACGCTGCGGCCGCGGATCTCGTTTCGTCTTCCATTCCGGGCGCACATAAACGCACGTCCTTCTCATCCCAAATAGTTATGGCGGCGTGGATAATCGATTTCAGATAAGGCTTGTGTCATGAAGTACATAAAAACTATTAAGAACAGTCATACACAATACATCTTTCAATGTTATAAAATTAAAGACACGTTAAAATCGCTAAGTTGCTAAAAAGCTATAAAAAAGAATCAGAGCTAAAAACTTTTTTCTCACAATTTGCCTTCTTGACTGTCTGAGTTAAGTCTGTAGTATATATGCCTAAGTACTCTTTCAGATTAGGCCTTAACCTGAAAGTTAAGTTGAGAGTCTGTTCATTTATTTTCTGAAGGTTGTTCAGCCTATAAATTTTCAAATCGAAGAGACTTTCCATTATTGATAAATTCAATAAAAATCTATTACAGTTGTTCAACCCTGTATTTATGTTATAATTGTGTTCAATTGTATTTACGTATTCGGATTGAGCAAAACCATTTTATACAACAAGGAATAGCGAATTTTTAGTTATCTATTCACTGCTGTATGGCTTATTTATTAGCTACCTTTTGAAGGGTTGTTCCATAACAAAGATAGACATTAATGGTAGACGAATTTGTCTCCTTTTGTTATCTACCTATCTTAAAATCTTCCTTTTATTAAAATACCTTTAATTTTTTAAAACAATAGCAAAAAATAAATTTGAATATAATAAAATAACGCTATGCATTTCAACATCTTAAAAGAATTAACACACAAAAATTTCAAAAATAGAAAATTCCCTTATTAGTTAAAAGTTAGAGGATGTTGAAATACTAAAGAGAAGATTTGAATTTTTATATAAATGTTTTTCTGATTTTATTATAAAAGTGAATTCGCGTTTTAAAAGAACACTAGAATTTCTTAGACGTTTTTTATGTTTTTATACGACTTAAAAACGAATCGATATTTATTGGGTAACATGTTTGTCTAAGGCCTTACCGTTTTTCATGTCAATGCTTAAACAAGCGAAACCATACAAACGTTACTGTGTTATGAAAAAATATTTTCTTGATACATCGCTAGTTGAATTTGGCACAATGATATGTTAGAACTGACATATTTTTGTTAACGGCTTATGAAAACAGCTTCAATACTTCTATTCTCAGACGTAAGTTAATATTAATGTTTAGTCCAATGCTTTAGTAAAGTTCATTGTGAGTGTGCGATATTTCAATGATATAATTTGTATATGAAAGAGATTCCAAGTGAATACAAACGAAAAACTAACTAGACTGGAAAAAGTTTTGCACCCTCGTTATGATTTATTATATTTACGAAAATGTAACGGAATACGTTTATTCAGTACAGTCGATAAATAGGATAAAATCTATTAAATAATTTCATTTTATGCTTAACTTCGGATGTCCGTGACGACGCACAATTTTCATAATGGCTTCCACTACATAGTACAGAAGATCAAGAAAGTAACACGGACTCACAGTAAGGTAACCCGTTGCGAATCTTCCGACGGTTGATAACCTGCCAGTTTCACCTATGGTGACAATAGAATAAATTCGTAAATATGGGAGCATTTAGAAACAGCGTAAATTAGTGATTCACGCTGTTTCTAAGTACTCCCATCTTCTGTTACTTATTCTTTTCTATCATTAATCAATATTTTTATATAGCAGCGTTATATTTATATATCATTATGTTTAAATAACAGTGAGTTTTTTGGCATCCCGGCTCGCAGAACTTATTGCAATAAAATAGTAGTTTAAATTGTGAATTAAATATCTTACATAATTGCTAATAAGAAATTGAATTTGTCTGAGGAAGTATATTGAAATTGTCTTCTATCTTTTTGTTTTTTATGCTATGTGTGAAAACTTGTATTTGCACTTTTTTTTAAATCTATTGTTACTGTTTATAGTCCTTGTTAATATGTAATGAGCTGTAGTTTTTCTAATTAATTAAAAATAAATAAATAAAATTAATACAACTTTTTTGTATCAGTATTCTCGAGCCGGTGTGGTTGTTCAGTTTTTTAACAAAAAAGAGAGCGTCGTAGCAACCCCTAAATTAGATGGATAAAATAAAAGGTTCTTTATTACCAAGCTACAACAAAGGGACACTTAACGTCGCTAATCATGACACAAAGTAACCTCTTCGGCTCGAATATCACTCGTGTACAAAGAGGTGCTCCTATTGAGAGGGCACATATAGTGTTACACTCACACATCTATTACTAATATCAATCTATATGCATACTACATACAGTGGCGGTACTACCACACAAGCTCAAAAGCCCGGCTTGCCGTACTAAGGAGTAAAATTGATAAATCTTAATTAGCACATAATTTCCGAGTAGTTTATTTTTTAATTTGAGCGTTGCGTAACAACGCCGATGCAACCGCAGCTAACTTCAGGACGTCAAACAGTAAATAGTTATCTATCCTGTTTATAGTTCTATTCTACATTTTCTTACGTTCGTATAATTCCTGAACGTTAGCAAATGTTGAAAGTGTGTGACTTATTTTATTAACGCCTGTAATAAATTTATTATCTGCAACCTGCATTAGGTGAAGTTTCACAAAGTTTATGCAGCTTTTCACATACACATATATTATATAAGTTGTTGTGATGAGAGTTAAATGGACAAAGAAAATAATTAAATCATTGGAACTTAGTTGTCGGGGGAACGGGATAACTTTCGCGTTCTTATACCCTGTAGCCATTACTGCGGGAGCTATATTCAGTCCAAGTCAGCATAAGGAACTTATTCGGATTATTATTGAAAAAACAAAATTTACACACTTATAATAAATTAATTGCAAATACTTGATTCTAGTTGGCGCACAAAATTTAAGAATATAATGATTTGAAAGAGCTGAACCAAGACAAAATCCACACAAAATATTTAATTTAACTATCGCTTCTTAAAAGACAAGCGAACACAAAACACTTGTAGATATATTCGGATGTTATCGTATAAAATACACGAGCGCTAACAAGATGTAGTAGTCAAGAAGTCTTAAAAACGACACTCAATAAAGCAAGCGGTGTACATATGCGAAGGTATCATATGAAATGTGTTCCATTGAAAGATTGATTTCCACTTAGCGGTGCTAGATGAGACACGTCGTAATTATAAGGTGCGCTGTGACGACGGGAGAGGCTGTGTGCTCGTTGATTTAATAGCCAGCCTGCTTCTGATCTAGATCATCCACAGATTTCAGGGTTCGCAGAAATCGCGCGCGGCCTCATACATGATCGCTGTTAGCACGGGTGATTGGAAAAATCGCAGTATTTTTTATCTATCTAAGTTTTACCAAAACTAATAAAGACATTTTCTTTCTTTTTGAATTATGCTTAGAACTTTTGTGTTTGTCGATTTTTAAGTGTCTATCTATGATGGGAGATAAATTATAACAAGAAGTAGTATAAAATTTTAAACCAGATGCCAAATTTTTAGTCGTTAACTTTAGCAATGCAGTGAAGCAATTTTTTTGAAACGAGAATGTTTCATGTTTATTTTTACTTTATTTTTACGTTTATAGAAAAATTTCTGTCAAAGACCATAGATAAAATCAAATTTACTACAAAATTACTACTACTCTTTTATCACACCGAATGATTAGCTTGTTGAACTATAATTTATCAAAATAGGGAAATATATTGTCAATTTATGTTTGTATCAAATTTTGTTTAAAACGTTACTTGTTGAATCCCATTAAGTAACTATTTAATATTTCACGAACTCGCTGTAGTGTACGTAAAACATCAAAGTGTGCCATATTCATCTTTGGAGTTCAGGCAAAACTTCTTACAATCCTATTCTGTTACCAACCAGAATGTTTTAAAAACAGAGAACGAATAAAAAATACACATAAAAAGTTACATATTTTTTAAATAAAAGAAAGGGCTTGTGAAACGTGTTGTGACAGCCCTAAGCGGTGCGAGTCAGGGCAGCCACAAATTCGCGCAACACTACTCTTTTATTGAGTATCGCGGCAGGCGCGGCTGGGGGCACCCCCGCTCACCCACTCTGATCCCCCGCCGCCCCCCATTCACCCCTCCCAAGCCTGTTCAACCCCGTTAGCCCCCCGAGGGTGCATAATTGCGCGCCGCTGCACCTCCATGCAACCTGTGACGTCGAGGAAACTCAGTTATAGGCATTTTGCGGCGGCTCCGTATCGCTTTGTGGCTAAGACGGTTAGCTCGGATGGCGCGCGTAATGCGATGAGATGGGATGCTCCGGGAGAGGTGTTCGCCTTTCGTCCGGGACGTCTGCGAGTTTACGATATCACCACTCAACTTGATAGGATCCTAGCTTCAGCGTCGTTTCCTTGTTGTACCACGAGTCTTTTACATTATTCTTGTTTGAACAGCCCGCGACAAAATTTCCAATTTAAACTTCTTAAGGCAATACGCGATACAAAAATATTCGTACGAATCTATTATTTTTCTTATAGACAAATCTTTTTAAAGTTGTCGGAAACCAAAAAAAAGAAAAAACGATTTGGAACTTATCTACGTCTGTAGCTAGTGTATGTCTAATATATGTGTATATACTAACCATATTAATAAAAGAGTAAGGAAAGCGGGTAGCGAAAGACGTTAAATTAAGATATCTACCTCCACGAGAGAGTCTAGAGGGGCATCTGGTCAACTTGGGCAGTGTGTGTGTTATTTACGTCTGCGGGTACATAGGGCCGGGAGAGGAGCCCTAGCGCGCTAATGACGTGTCCCGCGACCACGCCCCGGCGCAGGGCTGCCACCTCGCCGCCCTGCCTCTGTTGCCTCACAAGTGTCGCGGACTCGAGGGCTTCGGGCACAAATTGAAACGCCGTACACATTAATCTATACGTAGAGCCGGGAGCGTGGATAATTATTGTGTGTGTTCCGCATTCAAGAGTATAAGGTTGCGTCTTCGAAAGTTACGAAACAGTAGAAGCTCTTGTTCGATCCTTCGTGCGTGTTAGAGGGCTTATCATTGAGATATATGAGATCGGTTGTCCGAAAGGTGTTATGTTGAGTATAATTGAGCAGACCGACTTCAAATATAGGTACCAACACCGGAAATAAATTATCAATTTTGCACTTGTATGTATTTTATATTACCTAGCCACTGCCCCTTCATTGAGTAATCAAAGTAAATGCAAAATATTGAGATAAAAATTGCGTGTCTTAGTAAAAAGATCATGAATAAATACTTTATTGTATTTAATAACCATAACGAAAGATCAAACATCGCAGTGTATTATTGCACCTGACTAACCCAATATCTTTCATACCCCCTTGGAACCGATAACGTTAGCTATTTTTTTAATTCATCATGAGATTTAACTATGTCACTGTTAAATTTTAGAATTGAACTTTACCTTCACCGAAGACGATGTATACGATCAAAGTAATATAGATCAAATTTTAAAAGTTAATATCATATTTTGTGTCTTCAAAAGTTAAGAAATAATTACATATCAACTCTAAACAAGCTTTGATTTTCATTTATCTAAAAGGACTAGTTCTAATGGATTTGAAATAAAGTTATTAGAGTGTTTCGAAATAGTGATTTATTCCCTATAATATTATAGATATGAGTTAAAACTAAGATGTTTCTGAATATTATTTTTATTATTGTTCAATTTCTGATTTTAACCAATTTCATCTTTAACAAGCTTTGATTAGAAGCGGAACTAAGATTAATATATCCTCTATTTAGAAAATTACCAATGCGGTTGTATGCGGTAAGACTTTTCGCAGAATTATTCCATTGCCAGTTATTCCACCATCAAGAATTGGAGTATAGGTTTATACTACCTTAAATTTGTGATTGAAGAGCAGATTGCAAGGCCAAGTTCAAAAACTGATCACAGATAGCGACATTCTTACTACTCATAAAGATTTTTTGCACTTTACGAGTCTCGCTTACCGCCAGCTGCAGAACTTACTCGTATTGCCTCGTCCATCACTAATTTTGTAATCTTTTAGTATTTCTATTTGCCGAATATTTGACTTTTGCGACATTAAGGCTAAACTTTACACGTAGACAATTAATTATTACGTCTGATGCTTATCGTTTATATTAAAATAGACTAAATCATAAGTTAGTAACTAGCATAAATATATTTGTGAGCATTCTTTCAATAATGTCATGTCGTTTAGCTATTTTATTTCGTATATTCTAAAGTCATAGTAATGGTTTGGCTCGTTTATTAAATTATGCTTTTTTTTTTATCGAATAGGCTGACAAACGAGCAAGCGGACGCCTTATGGTAAGCGTTCACCGCTGCCCATGGACAT
>DWHO01003012.1:0-12542 GCA_018247575.1 Eurytides lysithous rurik | reverse complement strand
TGAGTCGCTCAAGAAATCTTTGGAGGCAGCAGTGACCAAGTTTCCAATGGAAGCCGTTCGTAAATCCATCGACGAATAGCCCGACCGTTTAAAAGAGTGCGTTAAAGCTAAGGGTGGACACTTTGAATAACTAGTTTAGTACGTTAACATAACTTTTTCACTCTACATAATCACATATAAAACTTTAAAATAAAATTATTTTTTTAGAGATTATCGGATATTTTCATTGTAACAGAACTTATGGCTAGACTAGGTATATATAACAAGTATTCAAAAATCTTCTTTATTTTATAGAAGAACGTTTTTTCAGGCAATACCTAAAATTCGTATTCTTTGCACATTTGCAGCAGATATTGGTTTGACAACGACGTTATCATTGCATTTAGCTAAATATATCAGGCCATAGTACATATTTATCAAGCAGTTCTGTTTCTTCGTCCAGACGTGTCGAGTGTCAACATCGAGCGTAAGATTCAGTTTTATTATCAAAAAGAAAATTTTCGAGGACAGAGTAGAAGTATTTCATGTATTATTTGATTTTAATCAAAGACAATTTGTAATTGAAGAATTAATCTGAACTTTTTGGGGCAAAACGTAGCGAAAATTACTTTTTAAATCCTCACTTTTTAAGTATTTTTTAAAAGTGAAAAAAGAAAACAAAGTGTAAATTAATATTTATATTATTATAGGAAAGTTATATTTTATGTATACTCTTGATACAATGTGCTTGAGAAAATCATATTCAATATCTTCGCTAGAAATTTCAGTTGGCCTTTTATACAAATAAGAACATTTGTATAAATAAGAACTTTTATCAATCTAATTGACTTTCTTTAAGTCCTTTTGAATCGAAAAATATGTACTTGTCGACCAAATCTGTTGACATAAAAAACTTTGAAGAAGTTTATAATATAATTGAGTGGTGTATCGGAGTAAAGAATTTAGACAGCAACGTTGGCAGAGGTTGGAGAGGGCTCGAAAAACAAGCTAAGATGTCGAGGTACCCACTTGAGGAGGGACGAAGCCATCTCAGCGGGTCCAGCCCGCTTTGTACTTAACCTCACCGAGCCATTGTTTCAACGTTCAAGGCTTTCGAGTTGTTTACACGGCAAAAATATAACTGTACACACAAAAGGAACTATGAATAATCTCTGCTTATATTGCTTGGTAATGTTGCAAGACGAATCTGGCCATTTGGCCAACAGTAACATACCATAAGTCTATGTTCTATGTCAATATAGTTTCTTATATTTAGGATCTGGTCTTTCAATAAACAAAAGTAAAGGGAAATAAAGAATTAAAAAAAATAAAACACAAAAGGCAACATTTTTTACGTTAGGGAATGTTTTTAAAAAAATACGTTATGATATCTGATTTGTATTCTATATCTGAAATACTGGTTTTCATTATTAAAAAGGTTGTTGTTCATTATAAAAAAATATTCCTAATGGAAAAGTATTTACTTTCAGTCAAACTTTACTACCGTTTTATTTAGAACAATTTGTAACACACAAGCAAATATTTATCATTGTAAAAGAAACTTTTATTTCTTGTTTATTTACATTTTTAATAATCTGAAAAGATTTTTCACATATATTCGACAAATGTTGGTTGTAGCGAGCTGAAATCGTGACTTCGCATTTACGTCAATGTAACTTTGTCCAATAAGGTAGCAGTACTTTGCTCTAAGAATTCTTTATTTTGATATTAGATCATCTATCTCTAGTTATGCCTATACTATTATAAAATTGTAGAGATTAAAATGGTTTCTAGATTTGCGAAACCTAAAAAATTGGGACAGGCTAAATGAATGAATGAAAATGGCTATAACTGCTTCTATAATTATATTAAAAAAAACTCATTTTTTAAATATATTAAACCGCGAATGATTGTAGATTTTGAGATATCTTTGGTGGTTAAACTTATGTTTCTTATTAAACTTGCGATTTATGTATAGCTACTGAAATATACTAGGACCACTGCTGGGTCAGCCAGAAGATCAATGACCAATTTTATTACACAAAGATACAAGAATAAATACTTTTAATAACTAACTTCATACACATAATATTTGCAATATGTATTGCAGAAGGGTCATTGGTGATCGGACACTGTTGCAGAAAACTCCGTCCGTCGTCACCGAGGTCTATCACACCATTCTATTGAAAAGTAAATATGTCAGCATTAGGGCTGTGTTTCAGTTTACTACTTCTGAGTCGTGAGCACAATGGAGATTCTTAAACTGCTTTTCATCTGGTGCTTATCTTACTCATCCCTAACTATCGCGAAAAGATTTTTTTGATATCCAATGTAATACAATATTACTGTTATTATTCTTTAGATCGCATGTACAGATACTACAAGAACTGTTTTAACATATTTTCGTCAATTTTTGGCGAGAAAACGTGGCAAACGAGTCCACTCTATGTTAAGTGGCCGCTTAAGCCCACAAATAATAGTCCATTCTCTAAGATTCAAGATGGGAACATTCACGATACGCGTTTCATAATCAGTAAATAAGACTTGGATGGCCTAAATTGCAAAAGCTTTCTTTTGTGAATCTACAAAGTATATTGTACTGTGTAATTGTAGATCACTTTGGTAGTACTTTTTAGAAAATATACTAGTAGTGATTGGTTTGGATTTATCTTTTAATATTTAAGCCTTCTGAGTTATTAAAGTTCTGTTAAATTTCACTAGAAATCATTAGAGCTGTAGTAGAGTTGTGGTAATGTAAGGTATGGCAATAGAATTTATTTTATCAATATCTCTGTTTGTCCAAGATTATGTTTACAAATAATAAAAGAATGTTAATGCAGCGTAAAATGTAAAAGTCGTTATAACTAGAAACTTGTAATTATTTACGCCATTTCCCTAGGTAATTCTATTGAAAGCCTGGAGCATAATAAATAGATTTTCTGTTATCGTAAAACAAAGCGCTATAAAGATTCGTTTCGACCGACCAATAAGCAGAAATTTTAATCGTTTGTTACATAAAATGGTAGAATATTTTTATAACTGCGTAAATAATATATTTTATTTATAACATTTTTGGTAAGTAAGTATTGATAAATAAGTATTTCAGTTTCGAGATTCAATTCACGAATACTCGATCATCTGAACTAATCTAAGATCATCGAACCAATCGACTATTGGTTCGTGATCAAATCACGAACAGTCGATTGGTTTTTCTAAGAAGTACTATAGTATCAAACTAAGAAGTACTATAGTATAGAAAGTTTAGAAAAGTTTGTTTTTTGACAGTGGCAGTTCATAAGATTTTGATGCATTTTATCGATTTATTTCATTCCATTATTTTTTAAGTAAAGATAAGAACAAATTTTCATTTGCATTGTGTTCATACTGTAGAGAAAAAATGATGCGTTTTGTAAATAAGAGAGGTTATTCTTTTTGCACAGCGGTGTATTGTGAATGGATTACACTGATTAGCGATCGGATCATTCAAATTCACATATTGATGTCATTATAATTCTCCTTCTATTTGAAGTTCGCAGATAATCCTCTTATCTTAGGGTTCATTTTACGTAGTTATCAAGAGGCGCGAATCCTGAGTTATCTTTTGATACTTTTGGTATTAGTGTAGCCTACAGATAATTATTTCGGATCTGAGTCTGGATGGAATTGGCTTGTATTATCGTTGCGAGTAGAAAAAAGGTTTTTGTTTTAAATAAATCAAAACAAATACGCAAATTTCTTGAATCCATATATCAACACTAAACGAAATATATCGATTCAAAGAATTTAATATTTTTAAATTGCGTATAAGAATTATCTTGTCTTAACTTAAGAATGAGATGAGGTAAAGAAAGATCTAATACTTGTGCGGTGTCACTATATATGCTAATATTGTGACACACCGGGTACAAGACGTTTAATAGCGAAAAATAACATACTTATGACCTAATACCTAATATCCATAATCTAGTCACGTGCAATTTCGTTAAACTACAGATTTTTTTCTAATTTCTACTCGTTGTCAAAGATAAAACAAATAATCTTTACTAATATTACGTTGTTGCGTTGTTATTTTTTTATTGGAATGGTTTTAGTAATAGGTATGAGTTATAATTAACAATATATAATTGTTGTTCGCTAGATGTTAGATAGATCCAGTAGTAACATTTTGAAGATGTTAAATTAGATATCCGATTTTAAACACATTTACCAATACCCCAATAACTTTTGGTTTGACATTTGGTTTTAAGAAGTAGGTTTGAGTTGTTCAGTAGCTTTAGAGTCAAAGACCCAATAATAAAGAAATTTCTCAAAAATGAAATAGCGATGCAATCACGAAGCAACGTTTTTTGAGGTCATTTAATAAAATATTACGGTTGTTTCAGAAGTTGAGAGATTGTAAAAAATGTATACGACTATCCTATTTGTCAACGGTCTTTATTCTTTTTCTTAAGAACAAATTGTATTTTATAAGTTTTATTAATTTTATGAACAATACTGGACCAACCGAGGGTCTGTCGGAAAAAGTTGGTAAAATTGCTATTTAATATTTAATACCTTCAACAAAAACACTTCTCTTCTAATTAGGATATAGACCTTCCGCCTTAATATTAAATAGTACGTACAGAAGGAAATTGCTGTATCAATATTTAAACACTTACTCCTACGTAATGGAATTCTGCTGTATGGAGCAGGCTTGAACTTATCTGGCCTTATTTCTTTTTATTTCTTACAAAGCGTTGTTTACTCACAATTTCGTATAAAATAATTCGAATAAATCCTTAATTAGTTATCTTTCACAGGGTTACAATATTCGAAGCTGTTTTTATTTATATACAACCTTATTCAGAAGTATTGAGCAACCTATAAATTTTGCAGGTGTGCAATATGAGGAAAAAAGAACCAGGCCTATTGTTAAGGATTAACTATTAAATTCCTAAGACATCCTATGATTATAAAAAGTAATTAAACAGACCATAATTAGCAATAAACATCTGGCACAAAAAAATGTTATTTTAACATTTTTGTTATTTTCACTTGTGCACATATCCAGTGATCTAGTGTACTATTAGTGTTTTGGTTTTTACATTTGGTGATATTTTGTCAATATGTTTAAAAGAAACAAACTGTGTTTAAAGAAATGTGTGTAAATTTAATTTTGTACAAGCAAGGGAAATTACAAGTAGGGATTTTAAAAACTATGAAATTTTCGCGCCGCTCTGAGCAATACGCTATTCAAAGATTCGCTGCTTCCAGATGACATAGTATTAGACCCAGAAGCGGACGCAAATTTATCACTATAGACCGTGAGTCAGAGAGTCATTAAAAATAGGAAAAAAACTTCTTGAAATCTCCCTGCCGAGTTATCATTAGAAATTAATTAACCAATTTCTTCTCGAATCGATCTGTAGAAGACTTCAGGAAGTTGGTTTGAATGGCTGTTAAGCTAAGAAGAAACCCTAACAACTAAAAGGCTCAGTATGAGCGTGCGCTAAAATATCAAAGTTATACTGAAGATTGGTCAAATATCGTGTGGTCAGACGAATCAAACTTTGAGGTTAGTAAGTAGATTTTATTAACAAATAGCCATAAACAATATGATTTCAAAATAAAAAAAATTTAATTTAAATAAGCCTCTTAATTTTTCTGTGTTTTAGATCGGCGTCCATGACCTCATTTTTAAAACGATACAAACACAGATGACGTTAAGTTCCAACAGGATAACGCGTCATGCAATTAATCA
This sequence comes from Eurytides lysithous rurik, assembly GCA_018247575.1. Lineage (NCBI taxonomy): Eukaryota > Metazoa > Arthropoda > Insecta > Lepidoptera > Papilionidae > Eurytides > Eurytides lysithous. The sequence continues at coordinate 6,823 of DWHO01003012.1, read as the reverse complement.
GCCCGCACGATAGCATAATACGGAGAAAATTCCATCGACTTTTTTGAGTGGCCTGCCCAGTCTCCAGATCTGCACCCAATAGAATATTTATGGAATTATTAGAGCACGAAGTCAGGTGCCACATCATAAATATCAAAAAGAAGCTAAAATTTCGACTGCGATAAGAAAGGAACGCAATATGTTCTGAAGACTGCAGAAAGCTTGTTAGCTCTCTATTGGAAAGAATTTCTGCAGTAATTAAAACAAAGGGTGGAACAACCACAAAATATTGATTTTATATGAATAGATAATCGATATCTATATAAGTTTCATCGGAAACTGATTTAAATTGTTTTAATTTATTAAGTTGATGTACTCAATAATTACTCAATAATTTTGGGTAGTGCTGTAGAACAGATAGTTATCGACGTAAAGGCTTCAACGTTACTAATTGTGTATTTATGAGTTTTTACTCTTTGTATTCGTAAAATTATTTAACTAATCAGTTATGAAGTTCTTTAAATATAAAAATGATCGTTTTGCACGAAGCGTTTCATAAAAATAAAGTTAGAAATGATAAAAACGTTTCAGTAAAAAGACTTATCAAATGATCTATACACTAATTAGTTTATCTGAACAAAAATAGATGCATTTCGAGAAGAACTTCTATCAGTAAGTAAATATAAAGAAAAATATTGAGAAATAAAATTGATTGATGTACGAACACATAACTTTTATGACTTCATCAACATTTTAACTTTCAGACAAATCTGTACTGTCGCGAACGATCTCCGGCTAATTAAACGCACTGGAACGAAATGCGTACAAGTGCGGACGTTGTTAATTAAAACTTTTCCTAGCTAGCCTAATAAAGAGCAATAGGAAAGGATTCGAGATAAACAACTATTTCTTATATCCTACATAGTCCGTATCTCCTTCATGTATCATCAGTAGCCTTTAAGGAAAGTTAGTTGATTATCATGTTCGGACCGGAAAACAATATTTATCTCTTACTCAGAGCTTACCCGGGGAAGTACTGGATTATTGTCAGCGTTTTTACCTTCAGTTTGTAGTTTGGAGGGTGATGTTTCCAGAAACAATAATGAAAAAGTAGATACGAATCTCTGGGTGAATGTAAAACGTTGACCTTTGGGTAGAGCACTGCGTTGGCGCAGCATTGAGTTATATTGAGTTTTAATAAATATTATGTATAATAATTAAATAAGAATGAATAAAGAAGCTTTATGCCAGTGGCGCTACAGTGTTTTGGGTAAGCGTGTCGCATGCCGCCAGGTGCCCGAATTTCTATCGTTTAGTTCCCTTAAAACTGGAAAATTAATTATTGAGCAAATTAAGATTAGGTTTGGTTATATGTGAAATTGAGCCGGTCCATCCGATGTAATCCGTATATTATTTGTATGTATATATGCATTTTTGACTGGCCCATTGGTGTAGTGCTTCTGACTGCAAAGCCAAAGGTCGTGGATTCGATTCCCACCCAGGGCAAAATATTTGTGCGATGAGCATAGGAATTTGTTCTGTGTCTGAGGTTATTTATATAAGTATATAATTTAAAATATATAAGTATGTATATCATTTGTCTGATCACCATAGTACAGGCTCTGCCTAGTTTAGGATCAGATCGCAAAGTGTGAGATGTCTCATGATATTATTATATTAATTAAAATATGTAGACTATATACATTAAAATATTTAAAAGTATAAGATACATAGATAATTACTTGTGCCTTGGAATAAGTCGTACATTGCAGTCTAGGCCTTCCGTTTAAAGACTGACGCACGTTTTTGTATCTTGTTACGAGATAAAGTGAAGCTAAGGCTTAATTACTTTACCAATTTAAAGGATTCTTCGCGGAAGCAAGACTTTATTATATCAGCAATGAATAGCATCTATCCAAGTATTAACAAAATGTGGACAAACTATGGAGAGCTAAATTTAACATCTGTCAACCGATATCGCCACAATTCAATAATAGGAGAGAAATTTTTGTCTCTATATAACTTTTAAAGTCTATTGAATGCTAAGAGTCTATTTGAAGAAATGTTCGTATCTAAATTTAAAATATAATGTTTGTTACAGATACATTTTGTTACTTAAATACAGAACTAAAATATTCGAGTTCATATTATCGATATTTGATTTTTGTTAATAAAACTCATATTGGTCAAATCATATATTTCGTATCTATTAAATAGTTCATTGAATTGCACACGAATTCCGACCACTGAAAATACTTGCTTAAATGGCAAGATATTGTATACAATACTTTTAATCAGCTGATACAGCATGCGCGTTGGCATTCTTATAGTTTAGATGATCCTACAAGAATGAATATTATCTCCAGATATTTTGTAACAGACACATCTAGTGTCTCACATCGTCTTTATTTATTTCAGAACCTTCAACAAAATGTTCTAATCCTAATTAAATAAGGTTCACGCGTTTTACATTTCGACATTGGTACCATCAGCACAGCAACTTGTCCGTTTGCTTCTTTGTTCATTTATTACGGATTCGTAATAAGTATTATGCCTGTTAATTAAAACATCATATAAAGGAAAGAAACTTAGTTGCAACTGGGTTCAGTATGATCTCTTTTCTTTCCTTCCTCTCTAAGTGACCGTCTCGTCCGTATTACTATGAAATATGATACGTACATAAATGTGTGTACATGGAAAACCAGATATTGATAACAACATTTTATCGGATTGGAAACATGATTGGCTGTGTTCTATGAGAGAGGGTAATATTACCCTAATATACCTACTATCGTACAGTCGGCGACCGCGTGTCGTATCTAAATCTGAAGTTAACTATGAAGGCGTATGCAATAACAATGTTGCTTGAAATGGCGGACGCGGGTGGGTGGGGTGAGAGCGAGAGGAAGTCAATACTAAAGAGCCTTGTGATATTGAATATATAAGTTTGCACTAGGAAATTGTTGTTGGTTGAACGGAGGTTTTTTGAAAAAGGCTAAATCAAAGTAGTAATGAAACTGTAGACTATAGTGAAACAAACAAATTGAAATGGAACCATGCGTAATCATTTTTTTCACTCTGTATGTTTACGGTATTTACATTCGGTTTGGATAATTAAGCAATTAAGATTTTAAATTCTGGCGAGGAAACCAAGGATACTGTAGGTACTATTTTATGGACCTTGTAAAATGACAAAACTTTGGAGGAGGTCCACCAGTTTAGTTTGATAGAGTACCTTTGGAGATTGGATCTCCAAAGGCTATTCTATTACGAGAATAAATTAAACAGCGAGCGATGTTTATTTGCTAATATTTATATATTTTATATATTGCAAATATTCCATCTGGTATATATTCCTTGCATACCACGTAATCTTACGTAATTCTACCGGGCATAATACTGGCGTAATAAGTAGGTTAAGTTCATGATACGTTACTTATTTATACTAGGTTACGCACTCGTGGATTTAATTTTGAATTATTTATCCTGTGCTCTTAAAAATGTTCCAGGATAGAAACTAGTTTATGTAGCTTCGTCATATATATATATGACGTATTCTGTTTACTGAGGGAAAGAAGACAAAACAACAAACACACTTTTAGATTGGCCGTATTAGAAAGGTTATTGAAAAGAAAAACAGTGAGTTTTGACTATTTAATTGAGTATGGTCTAAATTGACAGTGCTTATGGCGTCTTGGGCGTATTGCTGGTGGCTCGTGGCTGTATTGCTGGTTTGCATAGGTCTGAATTTAGTTATGTTGCATTGATAATGAGAAGAATTTAATTCATGGGGTTTTAAAGAATCGTTGACACGTATATATTAAAACGATTTCTTGTATTATTGTGACCATGAAATGAATGTAATTTTTACAGATTTCATCAGGACTAAATTTCAATTCGCAACGTTTCAGCTAGTCATGTAATGTCGTAAAATATCATCATCACAAATAGAACATAATAGATAGTAATAAAATTCGAATCCGAAAAAAAGGTTCAAGCTTACATTAATAAATAGGGAAATGTCAAGATTTATTTTAGATAGTTTGGTCAATCTTCGGTTGTGTATGGTGATGTGTAACCAGGACGCCTGATTTTTCTCAACAATGCGCTCCACTCGTGGCACATTTTTGGACATTAATACTTAGGTACAACCTCAGCTTTTAAGTGCCAATAACAATGTTAAGTTAGGAAGAAACGTTAACTTAGTGGTACGAAATCTACCAACGAGGCTTTCTTGAGAGTCCTCTTTAGTAATTGAATAATATATAATAGTTTTTTTGACTATGACATTTTTGATTTCATAAATAACGTGTTCGACATTAGTAGTATAAACGTAATAAATGAACGAATTAGCTTATCTTATTTAATATTTATTATATTAATATTGTTCACAAAACTATAACTATGAACTATAATATATAACTCGCCCAAATTTCATTTTCCTTCGCGAGCGCAATAGTCTGTGAAAGGAATCCAAAGTTTTCTCTTCGGGTATTAATATATGTATAGATAACATTATTTATCTTTATTATTCCACATTAGTATTAATTTTATTATGAAAATTATAATATTATCAGTTAATTTGAATGTTTATTTTAAACATTAATATATTTAATCTAGTCCTATTTATAAAAATCATAATATAAAATTATGGTATTAAAAACACAAACACTATTTTATTGCACTATTATAAAGCATAATGAGTGAAATGTTATGCTTAATTCTGTATATTGCGGAAATGCTATATTTCCAGTGGTTTGCATGTGCAAACTTCCGGCACGCTGTGTCCAAGTAAACCAGGAAAGTCGTATAACAGTTTTACAATTTAGTTTCTCTCTCGAAATATATTAAGTTGGCTTCCAAGTTTAAAGGCCAAAGAACAAACTTACGCCAAGGAGAGTTATAAAGTTTAAGAAAAGTTTAAATTTGAGTTTGCTTTATTTTTGAACAATAAATCTTGGACGATAACAGTACTTAAACTTAGTTTAAATTTAATGCAAATAAAAAAAAATATTTTAATGGAAGTAGAAGAAGTAATTGTAAACATGTGACCATGTTAGTCATTCACGTGGTGTTTACGCGTGAATAGGACACGTTTTTAGGGCTTATGTAATAATTAAAACTTTATCGTCAGTTAGGAAATGGAATTGCTCAAAAGTAGCGGAATATTTAGAAGTATTAAATTAAAAAAAAGTGTAAGTTTCTGTAGCGTTGGGTAAGGTGAATTAGCTAAACGGTTAACAATATGTTTGGTTAGATTCTATTATCTTGTTAATAGTACTGATGAAGTAAATATCGAGTAAATAAAGTTAATGGTATTAAACCGACTTTCTCGCAAATCATTGATTACATTTTTATTGTCATCTTAAATTTCTTCCTTATTGACGATGGTTGCTGCTGTGTTCAAGTAGGTTTGATTCCTCAACCGTCTGTCTATACGTACAATAATAACTTGTGCTGAAGTCAAATAAGTGTTTTATTATAATATATATAATTATATTACCACTAGAAAATGTTGTAAATGAGAGTAAACATACGCCATGGAAATTTTCGGAGTTTTATTCGACTTAGTCGTTTTCAAGACCACAGTCGATGTCCATATTTTTCATTGTCATAGGGCAACTAATACTACAAATGTCTTACATTTATCGTAACCACAAAACATAATAAAAGAAGAGGAAACAAAACAATATGAATTTCGACAAAACCGCAAAAGAGCTATGTAGTATGCGAGAACATATTTTTATAGTTAGCAGTGTGTCATCAATCATACAATGCGGTCCGTTCACAACGTGAACACGAAAACACTAGCAATCTTTATGGCTCAATTGAACGTTACAGCGTATTCATTACTATTATTATTTGTTATTGTAACAACTCCAAGTTGCAGTTGTAAGGGATATTACTAGACTAGGAAAAAGGTGATGATGAAAATGGTATTTTAACACGTTGACTGCCAGCTGCGAGTTATCTCGTCCTTTGTTTACTTTTAATTTTTGTCCTGCTACTATTAAATTCGTAATATACCAGTGCTAATATCGATAGATTGCTTCTGTGAAAAGAATAAAAAATGAACAGAAAATTTATTAAAAATCATTATCTTAAATTATGCTTTTTGATGATAACTATTGTCTAGAATTAGTTTATAATAACGTAATGTGATGAAATCAAATTGTTATTTTAGGCCAGATTTCTGAAAATAGCTGTGTGGCAGTCAACATGATAATTGTCCATTTTTTTCGTGACCAGATGGTAAATGACACGCTTGGCCAAACAATACAGTGTCACATGGAACGTGCTTGACAACGCGGTGCGCTCATCACCCATGCGCGTAAGATCTTCGTTTAAGATCTTTACGCCTAGGCGATGTGCACAGGTTCGGTTATGTTGCCAATGTAATACGCATTACTGCTTGGCTGTAAAATGGCAATGCAGTGTTGCTTACCTCGATTCTGAAAGAGTTTTACTACTTAAAAACATTGTTTCAAAACCGAGTGGTAATCGTGACCGGGTTACGGTTATCTCACTTAACGGAAGGAGTGCAAAAGCATATTTATCACTCCATCGCGTTGATTTCCACTGTGTCGTCATTCTGGTGTAGGGCTGGCCAGAGGGGCTCCAAGAGCCCACTTTGGATGCGCTTTGGAGGAGGCTGTGGGGGACGGGTTGAGAGTGGTGTCGGGCCACAACTCTCTGTCCTCCGCAGCCAAGGTGGAGTCGCGGGGGAAGAGGAGTGTCGGTATTGTGTAGGCCGCTCTCCCTATCCCCCGCGACTGAGCGGGGTCGCACCGCTGATGCGGCGTGGTGGGGCCGCGGGGGGAGAGGAGTGTCGGTATTGCGATGC
>DWHO01003011.1:0-12544 GCA_018247575.1 Eurytides lysithous rurik | reverse complement strand
ACCTTATTTAGTACTTAAAATCTATCAAAAGAAAATTATGATGAATGAAAACAAGTTTTTCAACGGTTGTTGACAGCAAACGATTGATAATACCGGCTTCCGAAAATAGCCTCTCACTATAAACACGACTGCCAAGAGATGATAGATTTTTCCGTTTGCTGACCACCACTTGTCCCATACAAGCCGTCTGCCGTCCGATTTAGGAAAAAGTTTTTAAATAAATATCCATCTTGTTTGCCACAGAATTTTTCTCTATGTACTCTACGCACGTGCCGCACTGAGACTACCGAATATTCGGCGCTTCGGCCAAGTGCATAGCCGAATATTCGGTACTCGGTGTTAGGCTAAATCACTATTCGTGGCATCTCTAGTAATTTTAATACATAACAATAGATACGCATACAAAAAAAGTTAAAGAAAAAATCCAAGAAATCGAGGAAAACGGTTATAAAAAAAGGACGACCTCTAAAAACGATTCCAAATGTGGTATTTTTTTTATTATTTACATATTTAAAACCCTTTAAAACCTTTCCTTGCAATATTTTCCTTTATGAGCATGATTTTGCATAATTATTGCGTCATTTAAATGTATTTTGTTTGATGGGATTCAACTCTCAGAGCTTTTAATATATTGCATTCAAAGTGAGGGTCCGGACACCAGTGTCCGGATAATACCACTGTTGTGGATATATAATGGCTTATTGTTTAAGATTTTATTTTACTTTCAGCGACCAGAGAAGCCTTTCATGAGGATGGCATATACCGAAGCTATAGAGTACCTCCGCGAAAACAATATCACTAAAGAAGACGGCTCTTTCTACGAGTTTGGAGAGGTAATATATTCAACATCATAGGATAATTGCCTCCGTGGCCTAGTGGTAAACGGCCGCAGTTTACAAATGGTCGTGGGTTCGATCCCGCGGAGGGCAATGACTTTGTGTTGTTGTGGTTATCCGTCCCATCGGGCTACCAGGGTAAAAGAAGAGTGAGTGCGCCTGTATCTGCGTAAATACTTGTGCGCCATAATATATCCTGCGCATTTGGTTGATCTATTATAGATCGGCCGTCATGGCCGGTAGGGACTACTTACAATAATGACTTCTATATCTATATTTAGAGAATACTCAATGGCTTTACAATATCATTAGACTTTTTTTATTTAATTTCAATTAACATCAATGGCTATGAATATAGAGTCAGTGGCGGTACTACCATACTAGCCCAAAAGCCCGGCTTGCCCTACTAAGGAGTAAAATTTATAAATCTTAATTAGCACATAATTCCCGAATAATCTATCATTAAATTTGAGCTTTTGGGCTCGTACGGTAGCACCGCTACTGTATAGGGTCAGAGAAATAGTTATGTTCATCGCACGTCCCCAGGATATCCCGGAGATGCCCGAGCGCAGGATGACGGACGCGATCGGGCGGCCCATCCTGCTGTGCAAGTTCCCCGCCGAGATCAAGTCGTTCTACATGTCGCGTTGCACCGAGGACCGGCGCCTCACCGAGTCCGTGGACGTGCTGATGCCGGGCGTCGGCGAGATCGTCGGCGGCTCCATGAGGATCTGGGACCACGAGGAGCTCATGGAAGGTTCTCCGAAGACACCAGTCTAAATGTTTTTTAACTGCCGATGGTTTTTAACGTAAATAAGTTGTTTCGTGTAAGTAAGTGATAGATGGTAGACGACACATTCGCTCGCATCAATACAGAATATTAGTTCTCCGGATACTTGGAAAATAACCTTTCAAGTCCGAACATTGTATCCCTTGGATTGTACTGTATAAATGACGGCTGAACAATTTAAAAATAAAAAAATAAAATGCTGCACCTATTGTAAGATACAAATATCTTGTGCGTTTTACATACATAAATTTCACACCGACAAACGCCCAGATCCGAAACAATCATCTGTAGTTCGTACAAATATTTGCTCCGGGTGGGAATCGAACCCACGACCTGCGACACCGAAGCCAATAGCATAGTATCTGCGCCAAACCGTCATCAATTGGCAATAGTGTGGTCCGACCATGATGGATCACAATAGCGTTGAGTTAAAATCAAGCCCAAATTCGATTAAATAAATTTGAAACAGGAGCTTTAAAAATATTCGTTTTAATGACTTTTCAAAATGGATTCAAATAGAATTGTTTATTAAAGATTGGCAGATAATCACCCGTGTGCAGCTGTACTTTTATATAATAATGGACGATTTTATATTTCTCCATACACATTACTTACAATACATTGTTTGACTTCGATAATGTTAAATCTTGGCTTGCGAAAATGCTTGTAGCAGAATCCAAAAATTACGGAGGCAGAATTAAAACGGCTAATTAACCTAGAATTAGATTTATAATTGGTGCAATCCAACCGAAAGACGGTAAGTTAGAGAAATTTAGTGACTCGAATGTTAGCCAACTAATATGTGAAATCCGCGCCATCAGGATACAAGCGCGAGGGTATCGACCCCTCGCCGTACTACTGGTACACGGACCAGCGGAAGTTCGGTTCGGTGCCGCACGGCGGGTACGGCCTGGGCCTGGAGCGCTTCCTATGCTGGCTGCTGGACCGGTACCACATCAGGGAGGTGTGCCTCTACCCGCGCTTCCTCGAGCGGTGTACGCCCTAAGCGGCGCCCGGGTTGAAGCGACAGCCCCCGCAAGCGAGCTTAGGATCCCCTCTAACCAGCCAATGTCGGCATGGCCAATCAGCTTACTTCTTCAAATAAAACTATCCTACGGATTTTGTCATTTATATAAAATTCGATGCAACGCCCGTACCTAAGTATGGTGTCAGTTCTAATTTAGAATTTTTTTTCGCTTTTAATTTTGACGTTTAGTTCTTGCAGTATTGAAATGTAATATTAGTACAAGTTAATGGTTAACAATTAAAGTAATTTTTTAAGCATACATATATGAATGTATTGGTCAATTCACTGAACGCATTTAATCCTAATTTGACTTTGCTCGCGGTGGGTTCCTCGCGTCATTCTAGCTTGTTATTGTTGCATTTGGTTATTATCAGTTTGTTTATACATCTATAAAAGTTGTCAAAGTAAAGATTTTACTTGCTTGCTTGCTGTAACTTAATAAATGAATATCCAACATGAGTTTTGTGTTTTATTATATGAAACAATTTATAAACAAGTATTAATTACATTACATTTGAGGACAACTAGAAGTTCATGAAAATCAAAGAAACTTGTAACTTTAATTATATTCTGACCAATCAATGACAACCATTCCAGTTAAGCGTTTCGATGTAAATTGTGATGCAATACTAATAAATAAATGCACTAGGTCAAACTATTGAGAAAAAGAAAAAATGTATAAATATTACTGTATATATACAGTAATATAATGTATTGTAGGTATATCTTTAATTACATGTGATTGACTTAATGGAAGCATCCATGGGAAGGAAAACCACTAAAACAACAATATGAATATTACAAGATATATTGTCTCAAAAAATGTAAAAACAATAATTAAAACTTGTGTACTGATTAGGTTCCTATCTATAGGCATAAAACTAAGGGTATTTGAACGTTTAATTTTTAACGTTTATAATTATCTTGATAAATTAAAAGTATTATGGCTATTGTATGATCTACATTTATGTTTTCAGTTATGTTCAGTCATTATCAAAATGTTGTCTATGGTAACCATTCCGCGTCGTCATCTGGCCTGGCGGAGAGACGGTTTCCGCGAGACGGTGGCGTCTCGCTGAGCTCCTCCTTGCTGTCAGCCACTTTGTGGTACACCTTCTTGCCAGCTTCTACTACGTATTCCACACCATCGGCTAACGAAAGACATTATAAATGAACAAATGAACTAAGAATGAAAAACAAAGTGAAATACACAATATGGATCCCACCCACAAAAAACGTATTTTTTTAACTAACGTTATAAATGGCATTTACGCGTCGACTTTAGTAAGTTATATTAAAAAAACATCTTTAAAGGAATTGAAAAACAATACCCACAATTTAACAGGAATTCACAAATACACTAGTTCTGTTAGTTTATTATATATGAATTTTACTAAAAGTTCAAATTTGTCAAAAGAGAGTTTATCGTTGGATCTATTTTGCAATAGTTATGTATAAAAAAAGGCAAAAACAAGCACATCGATCCTATTGAAGAGATATACAAATAAAATACTTTATATTAAATATGAAAGCGCTGATTTAGCTTTTTGACGACATCTAACTGGTTGATAAAAATTTAAAAAAATCCCCTACCATAGTCACTGACTCAAAAATTAAAAAAATAAACTAAACTCACCGATAACACCGCCAGTCTTTCGGACCGCCTCGCCAATGTTATGCGACGAGAAGGTTTCGGGGTTGATGTTTATGTTCACACCCTCGGTGCCGTTCGGATGCTTAGGACATTCCGACTGGGAGATGATCGACAGGTCGTAAGGGTCTACGCCGAATGACGCCAGCTTGGCCCGCATCTGTAAGTTAATAATTAAATAAAAAAAATACTTTATAATTTGTTTACATACAGCCAATCTCATGTTGGCATCAAATTGCAGTTACCAATTTCATGTATCAGCACGGGAATTTGAACTTTAATGACTTTTTACAGTTGAAGTCCTTTTTATAACTAGAGTAACTCGAATCAATAATTCAACATTTTGAATTACATTATTACAACTACAGTCGCGTCGAATTTTATTTGTACGGAAATCCTCAAGAAACGTACTATGTGCAAGTATTCCCGAATAATTTATTTTTAAATTTGGGCGTTGTGGGAGTTATGTGCTATTTAAGATTTATAAATTTTACTCCTTAGTATGGCAAGCCGGGCTTTTGGGTTTGTATGGTAGTACCGCCACTGACTATATGTACATACTTTTTGGAATAAAACAGTAACGACAAAATCATATTTATGTATTTACCGGTTTTATTGCCTTTGTAAATATCATACCGATTAATAACATTAAATCACACCACTCATAGTTCGTTGGGACACTAAGCATTCATCCACCTCTTTGGTTTCGGATGTAAATTCGTGTAAGTCTTTTGACTTCTGGGGCAAAGCATGCTATGCATGCATGCATGTATACATTAATAGCCCCTAGGTGGGCAACTTTAGCACTTTGGGAGGCGCCCCAGGATCTTCACAGAACGCACCAACGCCCCTCTGCACGCTCCGGAGAGACTAATGCCTCCATTAGTGGCATCGCTAATCTATAGCACCGCTAGAGCACTTAGTGTTGGCTAGAAATAGAACTACTTAGGCGTATGGCGTTTTAATTTGCGTTTGCTACTGATATTTGCTCCTTCTTCTTCTGTTTCGCCAATTGTAATGTAATCGTTAATTCAGTTGACATATAGTGGTGACATTGATCTAAATATATATAACGTTAACTATTGATCAAAACATAAGACTTTGGTCTTAAACACTACTAAAGATATCAATTTCGTATAAAAATTATGATAAATTCGTTCAAACTATTGTTGAGTTTTGTAAAATGTTTGATAGGGACAAGTAAAAAGTTAATTAAAGCATTTCTGGAAATCTTTCACCTTCAACATTCAAACCATAGAACTGGTGGTATGAATTGGGTAATTGCCATTTCAGAATTGAACAAACGACACATCTTGGGTGACGATGATAGCATTTGCTGTGCAACAGCGGCTATCTGGCGATGTTTGTATATTACAAAACAGGCTGTTAACGAAGAAACTCGAATAGAAAAAATGATCGATTAATTAAAATATGTTTATTCGAATAGGCCTCTCCAACCACTTTTGAATAATCACTTTCGCATTAAGCTGTGAGAGAGTGACCTGGTAGTCACTTGCTTTGCATTCCGAGTTGGCGATCGGAATGCAATTCTGTTGTGATGAGTCGGCGTATAATATATTTTATTAATATACACGGATATACTCTTGATTCAGAGTCATTTTCATTTCTTTTGTTTTTGTTTTTCTAGTGCTATATGGTTTTTTATTTATAGTCGCATAAGTAAAAACTCTTGCACATAGCAATACCATATGTCCAAGAAAAAGATATTATACAGTTTTAAATAATAGCTAAAAGCCATTTGACGATTGAAGAGGAAAGAACATTTACCTTGTCCACATACATCTTGTCGAGCTCCTTGGTCCTAGACAGTATAGTGGCCGACCGTCTGTGCGCAAACGCTAATTTCTGGCAAGTGAAAATGGCGGCATATGTAGAGTAATCAGTCATCAATACCGTATAACTTGCGGATCCGGCGACGCCTGCAAAAATAATCGATGTAAAATCAATAAAGTACACAGGTAAGATTTGATATAAAAATTACTAAAGCGACGACGCAAACGACTAAGGTTTGAATAATAATATGTCACTTGTTCACTTACTTAGGGGGAATCTCACTTTCATTCTAGCAGGTATTGCCGGGTCAGGCACGGTAAGTATACCCTTATATCTGAAAGTAAATAAATTAATCATGACATAAATAGATAAATCTTTTGCAAAGCCGAATTTCGTCGATTTCTCATCAGGAAAAAAAATTGCGATGAGCATATAAGAATGCATTTAAAATATTTAAATATGTTTTAGTTGTCTGGTTACCACAATCCAGTTTGGGATCAGATGGATCATATCAATGTGTAAGATGTTCCTTGATATTTAATTATTTCATGTTATTATACAATAAAAAGCGGATTAAATATAAAGGCATAAAACTTTCGATCTTGAGTTTCAATTTACATGAAGTACTACCACATCGTATGTATAATAAGGAACATATACATTTGTTGCTATATATTTTCTCTTGTAAATGATTAAATAGCAACCACAACCTGATAAACGAAATCCGCTAAGCCGACAGAACATTCTAACAAGCGACATAGATAAAAAGAATAAAGAACATATTTGTTCGTTTAACAGTCAATAACTCAAAATACAATCCAAGGCTTATGACTTGGATTCTTAAGGAACGAACGTTGAAGAGATAATTAAAGGAAGTCAGTCGTGTTGCCTGATGCATAATTATGGCTCAATTTTTTTTTGCTCTTAATAAATAAAAGACATTATTTAATTGAAACCAATTTACAGATTTTATCACGACTCGGACTAGACTAGTCCCGTGAAAAAAAGACTGTATAGTAAAACGCGATAACATATGTAAATTCGTTTCTTTGAAACAAGAAATAGATGTTGAAGGACGTCACTGACTTGGAAATTGCAAAAAAAAACTGGGCAATTACCAAAAGTATTATATTTGAATGTAATATTATTCTATGCGTTACAAAAATCATTATCCACTGAGTGCGTTCACAAACCTGTAGTCATGTTCCAGGGGCGTTAACCCCAGAAGGAAATGCTGGGAGACTTGCTCGATTTCAAATTTTCCGGGCTCCTCAGTCCGCGAGAAATTATATGTTATGCAGTGAGACGCAGTCGAAGTTTTTTGTATCACATACCATGTTCCTAGCAGCTGTAAAATATAAGATGGGTGTTAATAATAACATCTGTAATTAAAGACCTCAATTATTCATTTAATAGATGAGTACTATTTGACGAGTGAAAATCATAAATTAGATACAAAAATGCTTATGCGATTACATATAAATCTGAATTTGTATAGAGTTTATGAGAAATGACGATGTTTTCATTGTTTTTACCTTTATAATTCAAGTTTAAAAACTTGAAATATTTCTATAACAATGTCACAAATACAATTGTAACAACATTTTAAACTCGATTTCGTACCATTTCGAATAAAGAAGATAAACACTCTACTAGCCACCGATGGGTTTTAAGTTTCATTATAAGATAAAAATAATGACTAATTTGTGCGCACGGATACTCTTTCGTGGATTTTATGTTAATTTTTATGGCTTTGGCATGTTTGAAAGATAAAAGTAATTTGTATCTGTATACTGTAGCCATCCCAAATACTAAAAATCTCAACGACCCATTACCCCATATTGCTTGAAAGGACAAAATCAGCAAAAATAATGTTATATTTAAATTACTAAGATTTATATTGTTCAAAAGATCTCTTAGGAAAATAAAGGAATATATGACGTACCAATAAATTTATTGAGTAAGTTTGTTTTTGTCTAAAATATACGTGGAAGGAAGGGAATAATATCATGACCGTTTAGACATTTGTAAAGGCATTTGTAAGACTTTTGTTATCCAATCACAGTTCCTCAGCACTGTGAATCACCTTTATTGTCGTCTCTTAACGTTACTATCATGATTCACTTCTTTGTTCACTTAATTCCATCTATTTTAATATGTCTACCAAAATATTATGAAACGCTTTCAATTTTGACCATTACTAAAAAAGGCTTCTTGAACCTGTTGATGTAAAACTAGGGAGCTAAAATTAATAGAATAATTTTAAGATTACTCTTATCTAGTTCTTTTGTAACACTTTTTATTTACTAAGTTTAATAATGGAATCTGGATGGATATTTTCTAAGGCATAATCGTGCTATTAATCAGTGAACGTAAATTTTAGAAATACGAAAAAAGCGACGCTAATTATTTCTCGTAAAATTATTTTATTGATTTGTGTTAATTATATTTACAATTATTAGTAATAAGCACATTTTTTTTATTTATATACTATTCATGTGTTCTAATGTCTAAATTGAAAAAGTATAATAATAATAAAACACCACAAATAACATATTTATAAATAATTCAAAAAAAGCTTAACAAAAATAGGCAGATGTGACCAAATTTAACAAAAATAATGCGTATTTAAATTGATGGCAATTGATAAAAACAATAATGCGAAAAACAAATTGAGGATTAAAACAACAAATCGATTGCAAATGCAGACTTATAAACCTATTTATATTATATAGAAACAAACAACAAACAAATATACGGATACTATCAGGGGTCACAAGCTACTGATACGATAATACGACATGTTTATATATAATAAATTCTAATAACTACCGTTATTATGTTTTGTGTTATAAATTAAGAATAGTTGATATTGAAACGTGTTTATTTTTAAAACTTTGTAACTAAATTCTTTAACGGAGACCATTAACCGTTAACCACTAATTATTGCATATTCAAATCAAAGTTTAAACGGCTACCGCACACAGTAATTTGATGAAAAAACTTTCGTCTAACTATTTAAAAAAGACTTGTCATTAGAAATCGTTAAAAACACATTGTTTTCGTCGTATATTTAAATACAAACCTTATTCATTTCAAATCCAGACATTGGTTCGACAACGGGACATGCTCCCAGGTGGTATGTATGAGCAGCAACGCATCCCAAGAACGTTAAAACGCCACCAATCACTGTTAAACGATACATATTTATAATTTCCTATGAATGACCGCAGACTAACACCACAACGTCTTTCAAACGCGAGCAGTCGCGTACTAACGCGCCGGATTGGGTGGCAGAAATTTAAATAACGAAAAACTTGTTCGATGAACTTTTGACGTCGTGTTATGGAGATAGAGCAAATGTATTTCCTAGAATTGTTTGTATATTGACGAAGCAATGAAGGGAATTGTTGACATAGAACCATTGTCATGTTATAAGTGAAAATTCAAATAATTACAAATAATATTAATTTTATTAGATGTTGTTTAGGAATAGTGTGAAATTAATTCCGTTTTACTTAAATAAAAAGATGTTCTACTAAAAAGTACCGAATCTATATACAGTCGATAAATATTATAATTTATTCAACCTTTTCACGTTGTTTTTTTGTTGTTCGTGATGCTAGGGCAAAGGCAAGGAAAATAGTTTTTTATAAATTAATTTTATTACTTATTAACAACAGTTTACTACGATATCTAAAAAAAATAAACCTATA
Source organism: Eurytides lysithous rurik (assembly GCA_018247575.1). Lineage (NCBI taxonomy): Eukaryota > Metazoa > Arthropoda > Insecta > Lepidoptera > Papilionidae > Eurytides > Eurytides lysithous. The sequence goes on along the minus strand of DWHO01003011.1, from coordinate 2,730 downwards.
AACCGGAGCCTAAATTGTAGGTTTTTTAAAGAAAAGTTTTGTTCACTTCAGTATTATTTACTAATTTAAAATTTTATTTACCAAACGCAACTTTATTTTAGCCTCATGTAATTTACACGTATTTTAATGATATTTTAACAAGCAAACGTTAAAATTAAAAACTGGTAAAGAATTTTAAAAAGTAATGTTAGAATTGTTTATCCCATAAATATAATATTTTATAACTTGCCGTCAGTGATAAAATATTTAAGTAAAGGTTTAGATTACATTAACATCAGCTCGCAGTGGAATCTTAAAGTTATGTGGACACAGGCACATCTTTTCGGTCGCTTGTTTTTTTTTTTGCTTATTATAAGAATCACCCAAAAAATTGACAGGACTGGGAAAGTTTCAATAAATTTATAATGATTTCTAGTGCCACTCAATTCGTAATGTAAGCGGGATGAGTTGTAAATTTTTTTCTTGATCCAATATTTAAGGTCAGCTGCTAGCAATGTGTAAAAAAATAAACATGGGCAAACAACGAGTCCGTAAGATCTTATGGCAAGATAAGGCAATCCAATTTCGACCTTAATGAATCAACCTACATCGCCAACAGTCACAGGCTGGTATTTTACAGGGGAGGTATGATACCGTGAAAGTGCATAAACTCAGCAGCTGTATAAGTTCATATACTCGTATTATATGGGCAAAAATAAAAAATTACCATTTATTTTAATGTAACATAAATCTAATATTTCTTTTTAACTTATAACCTAAGGTTTTAATGTTACAATGTTTCCAAGTTAAATGTAATGTTATCCGTTTCCAGAAGCAGTTTCCATCGCAGCCGTGTTTAGCAAGCTTAAATAGTTTGCGACTGTTTCTTTGACAATTAATTTTACCGTTATACGTGACATATTGTAAATACGGAAATGCATTGTACATGTTTCCATTTACAAAAATACTTTAATATATATTATAAGTTATTTTTCAACTTTTATTTAATATTGATAACAATATTCATAGTAAATATAGTAAGTACGTATAAAACAATTTTTTTTTCACACACCTCTCAATTCGCCCTCTTTATAACTCTTTTTATTAGGCTTACCGTTAACTAAACGTCAACACGATAAGTTTTCTATAGTATAAGTGCACAATCATTTAAAAAATGAGAGCAATGACCTCGATACAGGTTCGGTAATTTTCACTTACCTTCATCAAACAAAGTTATGTTCGCAATAATGTTATGAAATATATTTTGTTTGAATTGAATTAACGTGAATTAACTGTCATTAAAGACATTCGCAATTTAAGGCTTATAAAAATAAATTAACGTATAGTGGCGGCTGCGTCTTAGAAGGAAGCCATCTTGATTGCGATGAGTCAGACTAAGACACGTTATTTGTGGGACAATCGCATGAATACGCGAGAATTGTGACTAACTTCCTATACAGTAAATCACGGGAGACGTTTTTGTGGTTTACAATCTATTTCGTTCGTTTTTTCAAAAACATAACATGAATATCAGATATTCACGGACGAAGGTAACGGAATCTTTTAACCAGTTATCATCTCCTTCTTTAAATAAATAATAAATAAATATAGTGCGTGCTTTGAAAATCATTCAGTGTCTTAATGTTTGGTGGTGTGTCAAATTATTATAAAGAGTTATAATATTTTACCTATTAAAATAAATTGGGCTTAATATCTTATTTAATAAATATTTATTGTTTTTTGCACGTTTGGTTCGTTAGCCGAGGAAGAGCTAGTCCGATAATCGATTGTGAAATTTTTGTTACCTCATTACCCCAGCTGATGGTTCTTTCATTTAACATCAACTTACAATGCAATTTTTCTAAATTCTTAAAAACTTTTTAATATTTATTTTAACTATAATAATTATGTGATCTACGAATATCCGCGGTTAGGCTGATTTTGTGATTCCTACAGTCAAGACGTCTCTAAAATTCGAAAAGTTTGCGAAATTAGTATTGAATCGCGATCTGCCATCGTTGTTCAGCACAATGAAGGCAAGTCTGAACGTGATATTGCGTCTCAACTATTGTACGGTACAAACAAACTGGCAGTAATCAAGATCGTCCGCGTAGTAACCAGCAAGCGAAAAAGACGCCTAAACGCGCATTCCAGAAATTCGTGTTGAAGTCAATAAATCTCGGGAAAAACCTGTGTCAGTTTGTAAAATGACAAGACGATTGCGAGACTCCAAATTGTTTTGTCGCGTTGCTGTTCGAAAACCTCTTGTAAAACTACAGAATAAGAAAAAGCGGATGCAAATATGCCCATCGAGACTGGACCGAAGCAGATTTCAAAAAAGTACTTTGTAGTGACGTATCTAAATTTAAAATATTCGGTTCAAGAAGAAGAATTTTCGTCCGACGTTCCGCTAAAGAAAAGATGATGCTACAGTGTGTCCTTACTGTCACGGGTAGTGGCGGATCTGTTATGATCTGGGGTTGTTTCTCTGGCTTTGGGACTGGAAATCTGGTCCAAATTAAAGGAATTATGAAAAAGTAGCAGTATAAAGAAATTTTGGAGAAAAATGCTATTCACTCCGGATTAAAGTTAATCGGCCAAGGATGTAGGATGGAGGAGCTATTTAGACGAGAATCAGACGGTCATGTCATGTTTCCAACACTTGCTGTGTTGGAAAACATGGCTTGGCCCCCCCAAAGCGCCGATCTTAACCCTGTAGAGTAGGGGTGAGCACCCTTTTTAATCAAAGGG
>DWHO01003010.1:0-12544 GCA_018247575.1 Eurytides lysithous rurik | reverse complement strand
ATATTAGGTAAATTCGAAAGGTGCCAAGTCGCCCGATCGGGCGAGATTTTTTCGTGCGAGATGACGAATAACTCGAAGTTTAACTGCGGACCGGTTAAATGTCGATTTGTGTTGATGAGAAAGAGAAGTTTTGTTGCATTGCCAGGTCGGTGTCGCAGGTCGTGGTTTCGATTCTCACCCCGGATAAATATTTGTACGGACTACAGATAATTATTCCGGAACTGGGCGTTTGTCCGTGTGAAATTTATGCATGTAAAAGGCTCTTGTAACGCTGGATATTTCTATTTTACCATTGTAAGAAACGCTCATCGTCATCATTAAGACAGCGACTTCGTTTCGGTTTGGGTTATATTGAGAGGTAGTTGATACGCGTCTTTTGGTAATGCTGCTCGTAACTGCAGTTCCGGTCAGTACGAGCTGAGCCGATTCCTTTTCCGTAGTTTAAGTATAGAATCTTGTTCTCTCTTGTCTCAGAGGAATGTTATTGTTATTTTGTGTAATAAGGCAATGAACTGATTTAATATCTATATATTGATACGTGAAGGGAAAACTTTGGATCCCTTCTACAGAGGCTAGGTTTAGTGGGTTTTAATTTTTATCTAGTTCTATTATAGCTGAATGGAGATTGGTGGTGTCAGATTTTTTGTAGAAAAGTCTCTTATGTACCTGCCCTTCCCATAATACTTTGAGGTCTATTAGTCCTCTGCCTCTTTCTTGCCTTATAATTATTATTTATTAACGTTGCCATTATAATTAATGGGCATATAGGTAGACTATTATATATCTCTAAGTGACAAACGCAGTGTAATTTTGGCCTGATTCAGTCCAAATTTCTGCGCGGCTTAGATGTGGGAAAGCGAGTGGCTTATCACCATCACTTTACTCCCAAAAAGGAGAAGTGTTACTAGTAGGGTAATTTTAAATAATGACTGTTCTGCCGATGAACAGAGGTAACCTTAATAATGAATATTGTGTCTATGCGACATTCCCGACAATGATAGTTATTGGGTGCACGTGTAATATTTCTCTATAACATATAAATAGTAGGCTTCAATCGCGGTGTTGCCTGCGTAGATTTTTTGTAGAATTCTTCTTTTATTAAAAAAATCCAGACGAGCCCGCGTTTACCAACTTTTTAACCAAAATACAATTACGCTAAAACCCGTATTAATTTATTGCTCCGCGAAAGATAGGCACCACCAAACATACTTTTAGATTTATAGATATGCGTTCGGATACACGTGCGTTTGACAAGCCTCTGCCTTTGATACGGTAAGTTTTTCTCTAACTCATTACAGTGCAATGCAAAAGTTTACAAGGAAAATCTATCAATATTTTTCCGGAGCATAAACACATCTAGACTGGTCGGCGAGCGGAATAGCAGCCCCGTTTCACCCGAATCTCGTATTTTTCAGTTCCACTGACTATTCTCGTGGCGCGTTCAAAGGGGCGCAGTGAGGGCGTCCGTCAGATGTTTATGACATTTTGTTTTGCCTTTGATCGGAGGCTATTGAACTGAGTTCAGCAGAGCTGGTGTATTTTTCTTTAATGGCGTTTGGTGAAATTTTTCTAATATTTCACTTTTCATTTGGAGGTTCCTTTATCTTAAGCTTCTTCTCTTCCATTTATTATTGTTGTTGCGAGATAAATGGACGAACGATGCCGAAACTGGCCCAGACCTTATTATATGACACATGACATCTGCGGCTTGGGCTAGGCCGAGATGGTGGCAGGCCCGTGAGCATTTCGCACTGAAATGTTTCCATATGGCCCACTGTGGTTTCCACAACCGCCTATGCCATACGCGACGTTTGTAATGTAACCGGATTCTAACACTTCGTTGATTACGAGCTACGGAATTTCTTTATTTAAGACTCTCGAAGCGGTCCCTAAGTTGTGGACTCCGAATCCGAAGCCTTTCTGTGTAAAGTTGACACTGAAACCGAAGGTTCTCTGTGTGATATATATGTATGCTGAATTTCCTCTCGACGATGCGTTTAAAGGTAAGAAGAGAAGTGTAGTGATCTTTAAATGATCACAAAAAACTTGTTTAAAAAGCCCCGGATTTAGGTTTCGAGCTCTTCGATCCCTGACAAGATGGACCATATATTTGGTATTTACGTGCATGAAGTTAAAGTCGCCATATTAGAAACGTTGCTCTATCCAAGAACCGAATGAAAAGCAACTGAAGCTTTTCATTTATGTTAAGAGTTGCGCAGCCCCTCAGCAGAATAGGATTGTGCGTGAAAATAGATGGAACGTGCTGCGGTGATGTTAAAAGGTTGAGAAGTGCAAGCCACGGTCGATATCGGGTCGGCAGGCAGGGTTTAGGGTTGGGCAAGAGGGGTTCAGGTGGTAGGACTTTCTTACATATGCCACTTCATAACCAGTTATTTTACCGCCAATCAAGGGTATGTAAGAACTACTATTTTCCGGTTCGAAGGACAATATAACTACTGGGCATCTTAGGTCTCCGCGTGACGGACGCAGCGCGGGGCGACGTCTCACTATCAGCTGCACGACTTGATTAAAGATGATCTTTATGCCCAGTCATGTCGATGGTAACATTGACCTTTAACCGGAATGCAAGACTGCCGGCAACGCACTGGTTCCTGGTGGTGCCGACAACCACCCTACCGAACTCTGCATGTCCCACCGCAGAAATAATCAAACGGTTGACTTCTAAGCTTTTAGTTGGCATTTTAATTTTCCACAATGGCACGTAGATCGGTGTTATCGATCGAAACATTTGCTCCTTAAAACTTAACGCGTGATACGCACGGCGACGTGGAGACGCCAAGCCTGTCACCGCGATCTGGGACGCCCGTGTGAGATGTGCGCGCGTACTTACCTGGACGCGATTTGAATAATCCGTCCGATGGGACACGTCACGGGGGAGGATCAAACCAAGCGAGTGTTAAACGATCGACAGCGAAAGGGTGCATTACATTATCGATGCTCCTGTGACGTCACTCCTCTTGTTTGTTCACTCAAGTCGAGAGAGGACAAACAACAAGGTCACAGAAGCAAACAAGCAATAGCTAATGGACAGTTTTATTTTATTTATTTATTTACAGATACAGATACTATCCTAACAGGGTAACAATGCGATAGCCAGTATAACACAAATGGCGTTATCGTTTATAAATATACGTATAAAATTAAAATCAAATAATAATATATTAATATACTGATATTGTATTTACCGGTTCCTTCTTTCGCGGAATACCGGAGCGGCCGGCGATGTGATTTATATATTTTAACTGTGAGATTTTAGATCTAGGATAATTATATATATTTATAAGTACGTTCCTAGAGTTATTTCTAAAGATCATTATCATATACATCTAGGCATTTTTTCGTAGGTACTATTTGTTATACATATATCATTTGTCCGGCTTCGATTTGATTAAACGACGCATGTAGAGTACAGTGAAAACCGAATTCGAATCGCTATTTCATCGCTAGTTTACTCACATTTTCACTGTTCTTTTTCACATCCAGCGGTGGATATTTGCTAACGGCAACGTTATATTGCGAACACGCCGAATTCTCTTTAAAACGCCCGGCGTTTGTGCACGATCCGCTGCACACACCTCGTGGAAGCGCTGTTTGGCTGCAGACGGTGGAGCTGGAATTCGGGCGAGGCCGAAGCGAGCCGAGAAACGAAACGTCCCTTCCACTACGAAGCGGCGAATGAACACGCTCTCGGTGGAAATTTGAGAAGCGTGTTCATCATGCGACTCGGTTTTTTTATCGATATCGTTTGGCGCGAACACCGAGTGAGGAGACGAACTGCACGGAGGTTAGACATCAGTAGGGAACACCTCTAGAGAAATTGGAAATGATCAATAAATATTTTAAACTACGGCAGTTCAAAGCTGCTTTAGATCGAAAGCTCTATACCCAGTACGGAATAGCACTAATAGATTTTTGCGTGATGGTAAATAAAATAACAATACGCAGGGTATGTACGCACTTAAAAAACCGAAAGGTAGCTGTTACTTAAGCTTAAAAGCTGCGGTAAGCTTTATCTGTGCCAGGTCAGTAGTTCTTTGAGATATTTGCACAAAGCGACATGTCAAGACCGTTTGGCGCAGATGCTAAGCTGTTGGCTTCGGCATCGCAAGTCGTGGCTTCGATTCTCACCCGGGGCAAATATTTGTACGAACTACAGATATTTGTTTCGGATCTGGGTGTTTGTCTGCGTAAAATTTATGTATGTACAGCGCCCTTATAACACAAGATTTTTCTATCTTACAATAGGGGCAACGTTTTTTTAAACAAAAAAAAAAATAAGATTATGCCACCAATAATGAAAAAGAAAAACGAAATAAAATACATGAATTTCTTTTAATTAATAACGAAATAAAACTTTTATCCTTCTAGGCAAATAAAATGAAGCCTTCGATAATATTCTTCGATGAGATCGACGCCCTGGCGCCTGTAAGGAGCGTGAGACAAGAGCAAGTGCACACCAGCGTTGTCGGCACGCTGTTGGCCGAGATGGACGGCCTCTGCGACAGGTACTTCTAGAATACATCAATATTACCTGATAGCTGAAGATCAAGATAATGTTTTGTCTTACTACATGCATAATCATGATATGACGTGAATACGAGGTCTAAACCAATTTATTATTTAAACAATTTCAAGGTAAAAACTATAACAGTCTGTCTATCAATGTTAGATCAAATGATAATGCCTGCTTCACATTTGTAGCGTTTGAAGTTAACTTTGATTAACGTTAATGACTGCTATGTAATATGCTGACTCGTGTAGGGCGATGCTGATGCGATGGCTCACTGGAGTTGATAATACATAAACACGTCGCTATCCCGCAGGGGTGAGGTGATCATAATCGGCGCGACCAACCGCCTAGACGCCGTGGACCCGGCGCTGAGGCGCGCCGGCCGCTTCGACCGCGAGCTGCACTTCCCGCCTCCGCACACGGCCGCCCGCCGGGACATCCTGCACATCTACACGCGCGACTGGGCGCCGCCGCCCTCGCCGCGCACCCTCGACCACATCGCCGACGTCACCACGGGATACGGAGGTACGATAGTGCTCCTTATTACTTTAGCATTAGGTTAATAATGCACAATAGTAACATGATGTTGACAACACAAGAAATGGAAGATAGTACTTCCTTTTACAAATTGATAGTGTTAGGGTAGGCAGTGCATAATCAAATTAAATCAAAATTGACAAGCCCTTTTGAATAGAAATTTTTACATTTGTGAAGAATTACTCTGGTTTGTAAAGCAGTTCTGCTGAGAGTACCTAGAAACTCAACAGTTACCCTATTAAAGTTCCGTTATTATGTTTAACTACACGGTGTAATAACTATCCCAAGTAAAACTGAACTAATTCCACACCTTTTGATCTAATGGAAAAACCTGACCAGTACAACTTTTGGATAGTAAACATAATGTCGACTATACAGGAAATGGAGGTGTGATAGTAGTCCTTATTACTATAATATTATGGTTGACAGTGCACAATAGTTATAATAATGTTGAAAAAGGAAATGATGGCCTGATGGTAGTCCCTATTATGATTGTTAATTCATTACAACATTAAACATAGTTTTAACAACACAGGAAATGGAGGTGCTATAGTAGTTGCTATTACTTTAGTACTAAGGTAGGCAATGCTCAGAAGTAAATATAATGTGAATAACACACAAAATGAAAGTGGGATATTAACCCTAATAGCTAGACTTCAGCTAGACTATAGCATGTGAGTGAGCAGTAATGAACACAATGCAACTGGATACCGAGGTGCAATGTTAGGTTAAAGTATGCCAGAGCATGATATGAGCAGAAAGAAATGAATGTGAAAAATATTTGGCCAAATCAAATGTCGTTCACATTTGTTATAAACATAAATGATTAGTGTGAATATGTGTGTTTAAACGATGCGAGGTCGTTTTACACATACCATAAATCTCCAATAAGTAGGAACGATATTGAGCCCTATAACAGTATAAATATGGTATAACACAACAATTAATATAACTAGACTTCCGCAAAGATGTGTTATTTTTCAATATAGGTTAAATTATTACTATATATTAATATATTTACATCTTTGCAGGATCGGATTTGAAAGCGTTATGTTCGGAGGCTGTTTTAAGAGCATTAAGAAGAGTGTACCCTCAAGTATACGATAGTGAATACGCCTTAGTTATTGATCCCAAAAATGTAAGTAGTTTACAGAAGATAATATTATTGGAAGCTAAAAAGTCATTCTAATATTGATTTGTGCAAAGTGATAAGATTTAAGTTAATTTATTCAGTACACAGTGGTATATTGCTAAATCAGTGGCTTAAATTAATCATTAATGCCTAAAAATGTAATTTTTCAATACAAATATGTGCATATATCGCTTATATGTTACTTACTTTCCCAGGCCTCTTTAAGTTTAGATAAGTTAGAAAGTGTAAAAGTATTAGAACAGAGTTACAACAGTTGCATAGGATCAGTCTACTGTGCTTTGTGTAGATTTATTTGTTAGAAATTGCCTGCAGTATTTTTGTGTTTCACAAAGTATATCTGTGCAAAAGATTTTAATCTCGTCTTCTCGGACAGTAAAAAGTAATGAATCAATAATGTGGCTGCTTATACAAAGCATTGAAAAACAGACTTAGACATATCATTACCGATAGAGCGAAGGAAGGTGAAGGACTCTTTTGTAGAGTTTGCCTGGCAATGCAGGGGGCGTTGCCAGTTATCCTCTTGCCAGGCACTAACCGGTCACTTCATTTACCAGACGAAACGAGGAAGCGCAAACACTTCCACTGTACGCCGATTTTCTGTGAGGTCGTAGAACTGACCTGGTTCGAGCCGGCCCATTCAGTTCATTCTCTACCACCGAAAAATTTCGTCACATGATTTCCTTAAAAAACATATGCCTATGTCAGGTGGAGGTGCACCTCGAGGATTTGGAGAGCGCGATGAATGGCATGGTGGCGGCGGGGGCTCGCAGCGCGCCGCCTGCGGCGTGCAGGCTTCCCACGCACGCGCTCCCACTGCTGGGGCCGCAGGTGCGCGCCGCTGCTCCCCTGCTACGCGCCATCGTGCCGCAACACAGGTACCGTGGGCAACTGACTGTAGGGGGAATAATGAGCGGACAGTGTTCCATGACGCTCGTATGTCCAATAGGAAGCGAATTGTTAATAACTTTAATTTTCGGCGCAGTGCGCATTATCCAAATATAGGAAAGCATCAAAGCATTCTCAATTATTCTATTGTAAAACAGTATTGAATATGCTGCAGTCAGAAAGACAATTTTTAGAGTCAAATTACATATAAGAGCGTCAAATCAAATCACAGATTTGTAGAACAATTTGGCATAGAATCACACCATCTTATATATATGTTTTGTTAGCTCAAAATAATGACACAATGTTGTTGATGTGTGAGTCTGCCGCTTACAGTTAGGCCGTCTTTTTGATTTACAGCTTATGAAATTTAATAAAAAGAATATAGTCATTGTTTCTCACAAAATTCGAACGTAATCTGTGACTTTGTAAAGGGACTGGCTGATCATTAGTTAATCACACCTCGATAGTCCCTACACAGGGACTAAAGCCATACATTAAAAAAAGTATTATCTTGTACATTGTGTCAAACAGAGTGCGTAAACGTACCCCCCATTTAAAAACGCATCACGTAGTAATATAAAATCAAATCCAATCTTTTCCTTACGACAGTTTGAAGACGTCGGAAGGGGCTCTGTCGCCGAGCGCACTGCTGATAAGCGGCGAGTGCGCGGAGAGTCACATCGCGCCCGCTCTGCTCGCGCGGCTCGAGCGCTTCACCGTCAAGGAGCTCAGCGTCGCGACCCTTCACTCCGCGCTCGCCTTCACGCAGGAGCAGGCTCTCATATCGGTCGGTCGATTGTTCTAAATTGCAGCTCCTCCTCCCTTCCACTTGCCGCCCCTCTGAGAGAGGCCCTTTTGTCGCTTTGCCTCTCTGTTCCACTTGTTCTGAGCTTACCTGACTTTTAGCATCGCCTTTTATTAGTTTTGCTTTGTGATATAAAGTGTATTTGAATACACAATAATCCACTCTCTATAGCCTTCGTCAGAAACCTTGCGGGGTTTGTAGTTGCCGCCTCTTCGATTTACTATCTAATTGCTACATTCATAACTTTTGCTATAAAGCATGAACTGGCTTCCGTTTCGATTGATTACCAGAGTTGCTTTCTATTTTCTTTCAGAAGCAATTCACTTATTCAGCCGGCTTATAAGTCGTTTGCCTTGTCCATTTCATTTTATCAAAAGCACAAGTCTACCGCGATCGGTTATCTCCGATTCTCCTATTATTGATCCATGAACACATACTCGGCGATTCAATGTATCTTTATAATGTTTTGTTAATTTGTTAAATTTAAATGTATTATCCTTACATTAGGTTACGGCGAAAACTGTACGTACGGCGTAAAACGCCCTTGTAACACGAGATATTTCCGTCCTAAAATAGGGGAGGCGTTTTTAACTACTAAATAAACACGTAATGTGAAAAAAAAGAATCAATTCCCATTTAGGTCAACGACAAGTTTTATTCTCTCATATAAAACTAAAAATAATTTATTTTAATGTAAATTAATGAATTCATGTTCCAAAAAAAAAACTATATTAATATAAAGCGTCATCCACTACAAGTTTAAAAAAAAATGTGTTTGAACTTGAGTAGATGAATAAAAAGTATTTTAAACATTTGAACAAGTTACATATAGGGAGAGTGTTAACTATTAGTGGGAATTGAAAAAATAAATGAAGTAGCGCAGTCGAGTTGTAAAGGTTGTTGTTGTTGTTGTTGCAGGTGTTCTCCGAGTGTCGTCGTGCGGAGCGCGGGTGCGTGCTGTTGGTGCGCGAGGCGGCGGCCGTGTGGGCGGCGCTGGGGCCGTCGGGGGGCGCGCTGCTGCTGCAGCTGTGGCGCACGCGCGCCGCAGGCCACGCCACCGCGCTGCTCGCCACCGCCACGCAGCCGCCCGATCAGCTGCCCCCCGAGGTGCGACCCTCCTCACCTCTATTGCCCTGCTCATAGAGTACACAATCGCCCGACCCATCACTACTAGCCTACTTTGAGCCTTCAAGTTTGCCATTCCCGACCAGCTGCCCGCAGAAGTGTGACCCTCAACACCTAGAGGTGTCGATCGCACGAGCCACCAGTAAATTTAAATTCAGTAAAAATTAAATTCATCCCTTCTGGAAAATGCTTGTCGTTGTGAGCTCTACCACAACGGGCTGAGACATTAAAGAAAGGGAGATTATGCTTCGGACTGATGATATATGAGAGCTCTGTACATCTCACGCTGCATTTACGCGAAGAATGTTGGAACTGCTGGCGAAAATGTGATCTTTATTGCAATTGTTGGCATAAGATTTTGTCGCCATTTATCTTTTTTCTCACTTTGCATTTAGTTTACGCCCACGTTCAACCTGCTTTAAATAGTTTGAAGTCATAATTTATTTTTACTTTCTTGTAAATGTAATAATTAATGTAACACTATTATATTACTGTCATTACCTAGCCTAATAACTCTTTTAAAAATCCGCACACTTATAATATTAATATGTGGTATATTAAAACCGATTTCATTATCGGAAATAGAACAAATTTCTCATGCAAACCATAATTTTATTGATTTTGGATATCACTCCATAAATCACAAGTCATCCCCTTGATTCTTTTTTATTTCATCTGTTGGCAACGGATCGCTACAGGAGTTACAAGACTCAATACAAGAAATGTGTTACAGCTGCAAGAACTGTTCCCGGCGTACAAGGACTGCGTGTACAAAGTGCGTGAGCCGACTGCGGCCGAGGTGATCGCTTTCCTCAAGCCCATCATCACGGAAGCGCCACTAGTGCCACCGATTATAGAGAACAACGAGCCGCCACCTCCCTTACCTAGAGGTTAAAAAGTTTTACTTATACAAGACGACACTATCAGATACTGAGGTTGCAAACAAAAAATTAAAAAAAGTGAACGTTCCAGAAACAAAGAATGAACGTAACTGTTTTCTCATCAGCTATGACTGAACCGTTTTTATACACTGAACTAAGTTATTGTCGTCACAGTGACTAGTTTAAGAACGTGTTATCCGAATTTGTACTTAATAGTGTCGGCGTACAGTCGAAAATGCGATAAATGTCGAAACAGTTCCGTTCGTAACGTTTGGAGCTAAAACAAAATCATCTTTGTGGCTATTGTTATTTGTATCACTTTTGAATGTAGGTCGAAGAAAGAATGAAGGTGTTAAACTAGTTGTGTGACCGTTTCGAATACTAGTTCTCGTTGTCAGTTAAACGGTTGCATTTCATTTTCAAAACATACGACGACGATCCACCTCTAGTTTGTAGATACAGTCTAGTTGTAAGCAAAACACATAGTCAAGCCAAGCTACCAATTAAGTATGTTGCCAGCATTTTATAAAACAGAAGCTACGGCATTATCCATTGACCATTATATTACTTTTATTTATTTTTCACTAACAGTATTGTAAACTAGTAATGTGTATAATGATTTGGTGCGACCTCATGTGGACTCTGCAAAATAACCCTACCACTATATAAGCAGCGTCGCCGATTTTATCGCCATCTTCATAGCCGCTGATTCTTGCACAATAACATCTAACCAAAAGGACTTTCCCTATATCGCCGTCTCTTTCTGATTTTTATGATCAATTACTAGTATCGTCTCTCCGTTTGTGAATTTGGTGACGTGTACTAGCCAACACTGCTGTCATCTCTTTCTTGCTTCTATAACGTGTTGGTGTGTGAGCAGCGCCGCCGCCTCCGCCGCCACGCGAGAGCGCCGAGGAGATAGCGCGGCGCAAGCGCAAGGAGGACTACAAGCTCCGGGAGCTACGCATATTCCTGCGGGATATCTGTCGGAAGCTCGCCTCCAATAGACGCTTCTACAAGTTCACCAAGCCCGTCGACCTCGAGGAGGTGAGCGGAATCCATCGAAATCGTCAATCAATTTAGGAAATCATTCCTATGGAAGCTCCCACTGGTTAGGATTGCAATTCGGCTAAGAAGTGCCGGCATTAAACTAAACGGTTGCTCTTTTGAAATTGTGTTAAAATATTTACGTATACGAGTGAATTACATTACGTGCAAAAATTTGTTTGTCCATGTCATCGTAGACTACATAGTAATTTCTGTAGAGAAATCTGATATCAATACGTAATCTTGATGAACCATTCGGCGCAGTTATTATTATATAAGCTATTGGCCTCGGTGTCGCATGTAGTGGGTTCGATTCCCACCCGAAACAAATATTTGTACGACTTTCAGATGATTGTTCCGGATCTGGGCGTTTGTCATTAAAAGGAAAAGATAAAGAAAAAAGAATCTTGCCACGATTAATTGCTTTAAACCTTGTTTCAAGTCGACATTGGTATACATAAAAGCAAGCAAAGTTAGCAATCGGTTTTAGGATTATTTAATTTGATGATGCCACTTTGTGCAATGTTGGCACATGGCAAAGCGAGATTGTTTTTTTATTGTTTCGTAAACGTCAGTTTGTATATCCGCCACCATAATAAGAAAAACGACATAATACAAAATTTATATGTGGAATAGCATTTAGCATCATGAGGCCAGGTGGAAGACAAAACTTAGACGAAAGTATAACGATAGAATTATTTTAATGTACTGTTTCCATTTAGTTTCATATTTTTATTTACAGGTGACCGACTACTTAGATATAGTTAAACAACCGATGGACCTGGAGACAATGATGACCAAGGTGGACATGCACAAGTACAACTGCGCGAAGGAGTTTCTCGACGACATAGATCTCATATGCGCAAACGCCCTGGAGTATAACCCGGATAGGTATTGTATTATAAGCATAGACTTTTCCTAATAACGCCGTAAATGAAAATCGAGAGGCTAAGACTCTGACCTAATGTTGCAAGGAATTTATAAGAATTATTTTAATTTGATGTCTTTTAATCTGACTCTGTTTTTAAATAAACAAGTTATAATACAATGTCAGTGTAATGGTTTTGTAATTTTTATTTGTCTGAACATTTAAAGTCTGAAGGGGAATTTTATTTAAATCCTACCCAGATATAGTTCTATCATATATATTCTATCCATACTTCCTAAGTTTTGAATTTGTTTTCCATTTTTTTTACATCTCACTCACAGCTGTCTGATACCAAACTATGCTATGGCGACCAGATGACTAGATATTCATATATATATAGATAAATAACACTCAACAAAGTTTTTATGCTCATCACACAAGTAATTTGTCCTTGGTGAGAATGGAACCCAAGACCTTCTGTTGTGCAGTCAGCGGTACTGACCACTACAATAATGTCAGTCATTGTTTATGAGTAATTAGTTAAAAATTATATGCAACATTTACTGTTTGTCTGTCTAATTTTAAAATATGTACTACATTATGCTTTTCAAAACTTTTGAAAGTTAGTTAAAAATTATATGCAAAAATCAAGAAAGTTTAAGGATGTCTATAGGACAATACTCATCATATAACAAATAGAGTCGAAAGA
>DWHO01003009.1:0-12545 GCA_018247575.1 Eurytides lysithous rurik | reverse complement strand
CAGACACAGGTGCACTCACTCTTCTTTTTACTCTCATAGCCCGATGGGACGGATAACCGACACGACCGGAGAGAGATCAGGCGCAAAGGCGGTGATATTAAACCAACCTCTTAATAATGTCTTCTCCAAGCCACCGCTAGATAGCATCGATAAGACCCCGGGACCGACTTTTTTATGTGGCAATCCGACGCATGGATCATCTTTCTTTTCAAAATCGGGTGATCAGGTCGTATTGTCCTAACCAAAATAAGAACAACAACACAAAGTCATTGCCCTCCGCGGGATATGAACCCACGACCTCCGATTTGCAATGCGCCTACACAACTAAGCCACGGAGGCACTCACTAGGAATACTGTATGTATCACGCAACTTTCGGTGAGCCTTGTCCGGAGACATTCATAATTCATCATTCACTGACCAAAAATATATTGGCTATTATTACATGTTCCCCAAGACACACTACAAACTAAGAAATCAAAATTTTGTTGCTTTCTATC
The DNA here is from genome assembly GCA_018247575.1 of Eurytides lysithous rurik. NCBI lineage: Eukaryota > Metazoa > Arthropoda > Insecta > Lepidoptera > Papilionidae > Eurytides > Eurytides lysithous. Next base: position 12,047 of record DWHO01003009.1, on the reverse strand, counting down.
TTTGTAAGATATTACGGACAGATTAATCGATTGTTAATGAGAAATATTATGGTATATGCATCCGTTGATCATGTAAAAAGTCAGTCTCTGCGGCCCACGTCATCTTTATTGGTTTAATCTACTTCTGCGCCAGATTTCTCTCCAGTCGTGTCAGGTATACGTTCCAACGAGTCATGATGGTAAAGGAAGAGTTCTGCACCCGTTATAATACATAGCTACATGTTTTACTGTATGTAACAATTGACTACATGAGTGGAATTAAATATTTCTCAATTAACTGACTGATTTTACATGTTTTTAAAGAAGTCTAGTCTTTTATAGATTTGTTGTCATTTTTGAAAAACATATAAAATTGTAAACAAACTTTTTAAAAGAAAGTGAAGTTTGCAGCTCTAATCGAGAATCATTACGACTGCCTTTGCACAAAGTTTCGATTCTTTAAAGAAGGCTGACAGCTTTATTATACACACTTCCTTAAATAACTTGCAATTCGGTGCAGTTCTGTTTGAAATAACGTTAGCCCACTTTTTCGTTGCTTTGCGAATTTTATTCCTTGCACGGTAAATTACGCATGTTACAAATTTTAAGGCCATTTCGAATTCAAAACGAAAAAAGATTTACTTCGATAAACAATAAGTAAATGATAATTTTAGGTACAAAAAATTTGTGTTGCAAATATTATTGTGTTAAAGTTAAAGTTTATATCGATGCAAATTATTTTATGACTTTCGGACTAAAGTCGTAGAAATAATTATTATTAAATATGAAAAGTTAACAATACGTACTTATTAAGTACGTATTGTCAACTGCTACGTAATTAAACATAAATTTGACATCACTTAACATAATTAATAGACCGTCACGTTCATTTTACATCCATGTAGTCTTCCACTGAGAGAAGCCAAAGCAAAAGTCGTATACATCTCAACTTCGATCTCTAAAACAAACGTTAAGGCGCACACGGGCCAAACGTTCCTCCGTCAGTCCATATACGCACGCACACATGCATAAACATCCACACAACTCGTTTTAAGAGTGCATGCATTAAATTGAAATTGCGGCGATGTGTTATCGTACCTACACCAGCTACCGGAGCCGTTACGCGCAAATAACGAACTGTTGTTCTTGTTTTTTTTCTCACTCATTTTTTTGGCGCGTGTCTCTCGCGGGCCGTTATACGTGAGGTGCTGGCAGCGAAAGTTAGAAGTCGTTCGGAATTTTTATACCAGTTTTTCATCGAGGCTTAGAATTCTTTTCGGCCAGTACTCATTTTTATGAACGTGTTTTTGATAATCTGTGCTTCGAAGAACATTGTAAATTATAAACTACGTACGTACGTATCAATAACTACGATTTACAACTATAACACCTTCGTGCATCGTTGTTATAGCAATGCGATAGAAAAAAATAAAAATGATTTCTTTCACTTTTCATATAATTAAACATTAACATTTATCAAAAAAAAAATCAAGATAATTGAATAGGAGCCACAGGGCTTATTGTTTCAAAATATATGACACGTGGTAAGTAAATTGGGCGCATGTGAATGGTTAATTTTCTTGTTTTCTTTTTTTCATTTTTTTGTGTAATCTGTTTATTGCTGAATTTTTAAAAACTACGAAAATAGTGCAATTATCAAGTCATAATTAAAAAAAATAAAATTAATCTAGAGCTATATTTCGTGTCATTATCGTAACAACGCTACAGTTCTGAATAACACGTAATGGTATGCTAACATGAAGGTAAAACAATACCTTAACTTCACGGTAAGGATTCAAACTTGACCCACAATATACGAACTGGCATTGCTAAGGCGAAACGCAACTGCGTTGATAAGAACCACTATAGCAGTTGTAAGAAATGATAATAAGTTCTCAATGCTGAAGATCTCCATTGGCGGCGGTGATTATTTACCACCAGGTGAATCCCATTTTGTTTTGCCTCCTGGTTCATAAAAAAAAACTTGCAACACATAAAGAATCTTTCTTTTAGACGCAATGGGGTTTAAGTTAAGAACATCTTAACTTAAACACATCAACACAAAACGTGAAAACAATGTACTCACTTGCAAAAATGTAAGCCGCAATTCAACATATCCTTTATCACTTCAAAGAATTTTGTAGAGACGTTAGAAGAGAGAAACAATCCCTTATACTTACGCAGATTATTATAACATATGAACTACGTATTTTCGTATTCAGTTTTGTTCTAAAAGTCTCCTTAAAAATTCATTTTACTGACTGTTACGAAATATTATGTATAAAAATTAAGCGTAGCTTAATTTTTTTATAATTTTAATATTGAAACCTTACAATGTAATAATTTAAAATACACTTTGTTACACTTTTAAAGCCAAAATGATATATAAAGCAAAACCCTTGTAGTATTAAATGATGGTCAGTGCTTATAAATGATACATGAAAAACGTTTCCATTAACAAACCGAGTGAATCGTTTTACACGGAATACTAAGGCCATAGAGTCATCAGCAGTTTTCCTCCCGCAGTTTTTCCCAGCCGAGAAAACAAAAGCGCCGACAGACGTTTGGTAATTATATCGAGTCGTGTTGTGTTTACAACAGGTTTAATGAATTTAAATAGGATCGGAATCAATTGAATTACTTCATTGCTATTCCGAGACGGTCTTTCGTTACACAATACGGAGGTTTTATTGTTGTGCCCGTTCAGGTGGTCACATTGTTTACAGTGGACGTAATGTAAATAAATAAAATGAAAAACATGACAGGATAGGAATTTTGCGCATGTTTAGTACTTTACTGGTCTTTACAACCGACTTCTAAAAAGAGGTGTACGTGTGCCCCGTTTTAGTACTTTTTAAACGTTTTATTGTTGCATTTATTTTTCGTTTCAATAATAAATTGAAAACGCATGTTCAATAAGTTGTTAATTACCATACTTAAATTTATATTCATAACAACGGAGTTCAAGTTTCAAATAGGTACACGGGTAAAGCTACAAAGTTCATAATGAAGAAAATGATAGAATCTCGGAATGTTGAGCCAAAAATCTAAGGAAAATTCAAAAGCATTAATTTCCATTTGAGATTATGATTTTTAATAACTTCTCCTGTTCATGTAAATTAACAACATTTTGTAATAGTTGCAATAAATCTTAGCTTTTTAAAATTATTTTAATATATTCTGTTTTAAATATTTTTGTAACAACAGTGTAAAGAGGGGTGGAAGCTAAAGTTTAGATTGTATAATGAAGGGTCTACGATATAGGGAGTTCTATACATTAATAAAATTGGTTGGTGCCTAGAATCAGTGGCGGTCCCGAATAATTTATTTTTAAATTTGAACGTTGCGGGAATTATGTGTTAATTAAGATTTATAAATCTTACTGGTGCTAGTACCGCCACTGCCTGGAATTATCTTTATTTTTTATCAATTTAATAGGACTGACGACTTGATATAAAATATCGTAATGGGATAATCAAAAACTACAATAAACGAATGCTCATCAAAACAATATTTTTGCAAACGCTTAACTTAGAAGACTTCAGCCTGCTTTAGATAAATAGAAAAAAATAATCATTTTTTTTTGCCTTTTACTTTGCAACTTCAATAGATTTTTTCTTGAACTCACTAGATAGTTTAATGCTAAATACACTGCTACGCAATTGCCTACGAGCGTAAAAACCATAGTTTATTATGACTGATTATATATCTTACACCGAAGTTTAAATAAGCATAGAACATTTGTAAACACTGTTATCTTATTAATAGTAAAAATTTACATTAAAAATCTCAAATAAAATTCTTTGCACTTATGTTATTTGTGCAACTGTCCGAAGTTAGCATATAAACAACTGCGTTAAACTAAAATGGAATCCCTACTAATATTAGAAACTCTTATAGCATGTTTATTACTTTGTCATTATTTTTGGCAAAAGAAAACTTTTTGAAAAGCGAGGAACAAAGGCTTTTCTACCTAAAATTTATAAAAAAAAAGTCAAATGAAAAAAAATCCGAGTCAGTGATAACTTACCTTGTATTGACTATGAAGTTTACGATTTGACATTAACGTGATTTACATTTATAGTATAAACGTAAACAATAAAAGTAATCGCTTATCTATATAATTATTTATTTACAACATTATCATTATAATAACCGTTAGAACCTGAATATCTATTAAACGTATTCCGCGAGGCCACTCAAGTGATACCATTCAAGTGTAGTAAGTAACTTATGAACTTATGTAGGAATTAAATATATAAATTTTAGACTTCTGCAAATGCACTTAATACAAAACTATAAGCTGTAAACGTGTATAAAGTTTACTCTTCACGTATTAATATAACGATACATTATGTTTATCAGAAGTATCATATCACGCAATGTAGTGAATTAAACAATTACATATCGGTCGTTTCAAAGAGTACAAATTCAACGCATTACTGAGTTTCAGCGTACTGGACACACAATGGCCGGCTGACGGGTATCGGAGCCATGCCGTCTGCCACCCACGGCCGTCCTGCTGTTGACTCACCAATTCACGTACGTAATTAGTCCATTAGCACGCACGCGCCGCTCAAATGTTTAAATTAGATCAACGACCGACGGGAATAGTTGGGCGGATTACGTCCCCTCCTTCCTCGGCTTCGTTTCAATGAAAACTCCCCGATAACGCGGGCCACCGCAATTGCCGGCTCGCATAGTCTAGTCCTGTTAAGCGACATTTATCCTTTTTTTCGCACGAATCCGGCACGAGGCGCGTTACTTCAATTGCACTACATCACGTAAGCTATCAAGGATGAAAGTTTGAGTACAGAATGTATAAAAAAAATCTTGCTATGAGTTTTTTTTTTATTCCAGTCAGTAATTCAAATATGGTTTATAAAAATATGTTATATCAATAATTCGTTGTCAAAAAAAAGTGCGATCTTGCTTCTTAAGCAGTGTAAAGTAATAAAGTTTTCTGTCCATAAAAGTAAATACAAACTTTTATACAAAATTAAAAAGGTGCTACGAATACTTGTCACTGGCAAGAATAAATGAGTGACAACACGACCTACTGAGCTATAAACAGTACCGATTATTTCCACTTAACGTTCAAACGTGCGATAGAAAATATGTCCTTGCAGCTATAGAACAAAAGCTTAGTAAGAAAAAATTCTACGTGTCATACTTAAACAGTGATATTATAAACAACGTGCGGTTTTATGTGAACGTTAATTTTTCCAAAAGAGTGGAGTATCGAGTTCGTGTCACAAGGAGTCTGTTTCAAATTTCCACCGATCGATATTAAATTTCTTTTCCTCATAACTAGTCGAACTCCTGTTACAACTGTGGACTTGTGCGCGAGGCAATAAAGATTAATTTGTAACGACTATACGGCTAATGCACGTAGGTTCCGATTGCATTGGCAGAAGCTTGCGAATGCATTGTTCGCCTCCATAGCGCGATAGTGTGCGCGTCGTGTCAAATTGAAGGTCGCAGTTGCATTCCGGAAGATGTGGCTCGCGAGACTTGTTTGTTTATCTATATATCGGCTAATTTACTCTTACGTTTACCTCCTCGTACTATAGCGTCGGTCTACCTTCTAAAAGTTTTAGTCATTCATAATCGTAATGGAAATAAGGCTAAATAATTTTTGTTTATCACAAACTTTAGGACGAGCAAAAAAACTTTTGAAGGAGTGGTATTTGACTGGTCCGTCGATGTAGTGGTTAGTGCTTATGAGCCAAAGGTCGTGGGTTCGATTCCCACCCAGGACAGAACATTTGTGCAATGAGCAGAGGTATTTGTTATGTGTCTGAGTGTTAACTGTTTGTGTAAGTATGCATTTAAAGCGTAAAATATGAATATTAGTTATGTGATTACCATAGAATAGGCTCTGCCTTGTTTGGGATTAGACGGCAATCTGTAAGATGTGTGATGTGTTATGTTATGTATTAGTGAGTAAAACATAGGTGTTTTTGTTCGTGTATTTCTCTTCGTGTAAATAAGAATTCCTATTTGTGTTTATGTCTTCTTTGTAACTAAATTAATTTAAACCAAGTGACCCAATCAACCTAAACATTCATTCGAGCGTGACGTAGCTTTAGTGGGTTGTTCAGCGAACGGACCAAAATAGAAACGTAAAATTAGACACTAATTTTATTTTACATGGCGTGGCAATACATGCCAAGTGTAACTTGTCATTTAAATAGATCTCCTCATTGAAAAATGTTTTAAGTACAACAAAGTATTTAATAGATTCACACAGTAAAGAAACAGCTTTTCAGCTCTAACTCGATAATGATATAACAGCTCGATCGATAAATGATAAGTTAAAACGTAAAATAGGAGAACTGTCAGAATGTCATTTTATAGATAAGCAATTTTGTTAGGATATAAACAAAAATGACACTTTCTTTACTTTTCGAAGTTAAGTTTGGTCGGTTCTGTCAGCCTAGATTTAGAATATGAATACAGAATTAACTTTAAACATTAACATGATAACGTCATATTTGCAAAATTTTAAAGAAACAGATCTTTAGCTAATATATACATATGTGTGATTGCAAATAAATCAATGAATGATGTAATTTGTAAACAATCCCACGATAGACCTTAAAAGGTATTCTATGGAGACTTTTCCGGTAAATTTTTTTGATGGTAGAGCCACGCAGCTGTTCCTGCTGTTGAATGGGCCGGATCGAACCGGATAATTACCATGACCTCACAAAAAATCGGCGTGAAGAGGAAGAGTTTTTGCTTCCGCGTTTCGTCCGGTGAGTGAGGTCCCCGGTAACCCTTTCTCCTCCCTCCCTCTCTCTCTCCCCTTACCTACTTAAAGGCTGGCAACGCAGTTGCAAGTTCTGCATGCAATGCTGCAAATGTCCAAGGGCACCGGTAATCACTTACCATCAGTTGAGCCGCTTGCTCGTTTGCCAGCCTAATCCATAAAAAGAATATTATGTCATTTAACATTAATACACTGCAAATTTACATTTTTGTGAGTAATAATACGTGGGACACCATGCGGACAAGTAGCTCATTGTAACAATGATCTCAATTAACACGATTAATAATTGTCTATGAGTGTACATGGCGCGTACTTGTTTAATTAAGATCTACTCGACACGTACTCGGATCACGACTGACACCCATTAAGGAAGGCAAAAGACGTAAATACGAATAGATATGTCGCACAGAATACGATATAATGTTAGATGTCGTCAATTCATTGCATTGTAAGGACAAGTGATCGACACACTTGATACATTTCGAGCTAAAACGGGATTGAATAAAACTTTAACAAAAAAAAATATTGAACGGTTTACTCGAACGATTTATTCCGCTTTACTCCTTATACCCAATCCGTGAAAACTAGCATTTCCACGGGTTCGTCGATCCGATGAAGCTTTATAGAGACGCATAGGCTAAAAGCATCAACATCAGTCAATATAAGGTATACTCCTTAAAGTCAAAATGAAAGTTTAAACATCTATTTGATGTAGCGATTTTATTGGACGCGAGGAAATACAACTGGTTCATAAATTTAGATCAGTATAAAGTCGAACTGCATCTAAGCTTTATCGTAGTAATATGCAACTATATATTTTTCAAAAACAACAGTTTTAGTATAACCGTGAAAAGTATTAAAAAAACAGATCGAGAGGTATTGAAACTTTGTTTTCCAAACATTAAGTTCTTTCAATCACGTTTGTTTTATAAAATGTTGTTTTTGTTAAAGATTTAATTACTAAAGCAATTAAATAATTTTCTAGTTTTATTCCATACACGTGAAATATGTTGATACTTAACAGTGTAATCATATATAAACAGATTTACGGTACGGTACGGTTCAATGTATGGCTTTTATCGGTGACACTTAGCTTGTGATCTCCTTGAGTACCTTACTCACCGATGGACGGAGGTGGTTAACATTAGGGGACGGGAGCTTTGGCAGTTAGTCTGGACATAGCTAAAGCCCTCGATCGGGTTTTGCACGGAGCACTTCTCTGTAAGATGAGTTTGATAACGAGTTTTTTCATGGGTAGTGTTGAAGATCAGTGCATGCAACTCATGATAAGCACGTGAATGCCAGTAGGCTGCACGCTATCCCCTTACTCTGTTTTTTTTAACATATCAATGACTTGCTGCCTATTAGCGTACTAATACTAATCATGTACTAAAAAAGGAGATGCCCTATAGAATGTTTTAATTCCATTAGCAATTTACTTACTACTAATCAGTGAGAAGGTTATATATAATGCAGATAATACTAAAAAAACACAAAACACTATCCTATGATCCTCATAAATTACAAAAGAGAAGAAAAGATGTTATAGCACCAGTTCCACAATCTAGAACCTTATTTGCTAGAATGTATTACAATAAACGCGCACCCCAAATATATAATAAAATTAATAAAAAAGTGGAATTTTACACAATGTCCCATTTTGATTGCAAAAGACGATGCTAAGTCTTTTACAACCACAAAGCTACCTTCTATAGAAACCCTCCAACATACTAACACACACACACACACGCACGCATGCACGCACACAGTGTGTGTGTGTGTGTGTAACTGTAAACTCTTACTTCTATATATGTCAAACATGTATTTAAAATATTTCAAAATTTTAATCAGAAGAGCAGAGTTTCCTAACACAAGTACTGTGTACTTAAAAGGAGACTATCAATCTGCTTTTTATAATGTAAACATTTGGAAGAAAATAAAGATTATTCTTATTATTAGTGTTACTATTTCCTTAAGTTCTCAATAATCTAATTGTAAATAAAATACAAATAGATATATAAATACATAATAAATACTAAAAAGTAAATATACTAAATAAATAAATTATAAGACCCAACTAGACGGAAACCCTCGGCAGGGAAGACCAGACGGCCGAGGTTTAGAGCGAAAGGCAGAGAAACCGGCGGACGGATTATTATTATTATTAGCAACATTCATTGCTACGCGAATGACAGTATAGGTAATGCCCAATATACTGGCCGGCAATTATTTTTTTCACGAATACGTCGACGAATACCGTGTCGAGGCCGCATTCAGGATTCTGCTTAAAAAAATTTTGGACTGAGACCTGAGACTGAATCACGTCCAAATATATTTATTCGAATAGGCCTTTAGAAGCACTTTTCATTATTACATCTCAGTTCGTGAAAAAACTACCACGTGCTCGGAATGCAGTTCAAAAAACAGTTGCTCTTTTAACTTACCACTTTAATATGTCAATTTTCAATACATTTAACTAAATTCTACACATTTTGACCCATCAGAAAAACAGTTGAACAGTATAATAAATTTTACCCAATATATTATTTCTTATTTTAGTTTTAAAATGCTCCAGTTTTAGATGCAGGATGAAAACTATCTTGTAGAATTTTATTATGTACGCGTATACTGTGTTATAATTGTGAGGTAGACGTCAGAATCTTGTACTTTCAGGTTATATATAAATAATGTATAGAACAGAATAATCATACCTCACTTTTTTAGGAACAAACACTGAATTTAGTTCAGCACCACTACGCCACAATAGAATATCGTAGGACAGAATACTATATTTTACTATTATCTTCTTACTTTCCTAACTGCAAAAATGGTAACGCTGAGTTTAGCCGAAAGTGTTGAGAGATGAAAGTTCCATTGATTTTTTTTTATTTTAAGTTAAGAAGCAAACTGTGATTTTGACTTTATACTAAAGGATTAGGCCGGATTATCATCAGTAAAAAAACAGCGTCACACAAAATTCTGCACATATATATAAGACACAAGTTTGCGCGTTAATCGCTATGAAGAAACCCTTTGTCGAATCTCCTGCTTTTGAAGACTTTCCCACCGCTGTCACAGTTGTGATCAGAATTTTTAGCGTCGACATCTCCACAACTATGATCGATTTCTCGGCCACTTGGAAGAAAAAGCATGTTGTAAACAAACTCTTGGATTCCTTTGTATTCCACCACCATAAGCTTTTCGCGGAATTTTATACCACTTAACACAAACTCGTTAAATAAGTTGTCGCCGCAGTATGGCATCTGCGTCCAGAAGTAAGCAGTACTTCTGGACGCATACGTTATATAGACCTTTAAAAAAAAGCGTCTACTCCTACCTTAACCGGCCACGAATTTGCATTCACTTGACGTTTCTAATGTCCATGGGTGGCGTGATCGCTCGCAGGTGAATTCGCTTATCTCCTGCTCCATAAAAAAAGAGAATTGTCTACGCAATTCAAAGCGCATTTAGTGTCAATGTTCATATATTTATTTAATGTAACTGCCAATAAATCAATATATATTCTACCAATAAAGTAGATTATTGTTATTGTTAATTATGTTATATCGCCCACCTTTCCTAGTAAGAACATACGGTTGTATTATATTATATTTGTTATAAGGAAAATATATGATAAACAATATTAATAACACAAGACAGTAGGGTCTACTAGCAGTTACATTCTAGAAAATATATTTTTGTTTAAACTTGAAGAACTTGTTTTGCTACGTTGTTTTAGGATACCCACTACCAATAAAAACAAAACTATCTTTATCCACATATAATAACTCCACTTTATTATAGACGAGGCTTGTTCTTATATAAATTACATTATAAATACTTGTCAAATCCAAAATAAGGAACAACACATTGTCAATCAGTATAACAAATCAAAAGTCAATAATTTTCATCGTGTGACCGGCCAAACATTATCAACAGATGCGTCAATTGTTTTAGGTAGACTACGATAAACATTCGGAATATAGGCTAAGGAAAACAATGAATAACAATAACGTTCACAGAAATATATGAAATATACGATAATTTTTGCATACAAACTGCTATATTCGAACCGAGTTTGCCAATTCAAGGCTTAACTTTATGTTTATTATAATATAGTTGTAGAGATCCAAATGGTAACTAAGTATAACCTACCTGAATGCTTGATACGACTGAACAAATTTCAATAAAACGGATATTTTTTAAGGAATTAAAGTGATGATATAAGCAAGTCGTGCATCTACTGGGATGCAGTACGCTTATGAATAACATATGGCTACACAAGCAAAGAAGCAGGCAGTTTTGAATAAGACACGTCCACAACTCTTTGGCTCTACTCTATGCTTTTCTTCTAAAGGTATGTTATAAGATTATATATCTTTATACCCAGTAATTATGCTGTTAATATTGTCCTTTGACCAGAACAGAAAGACGTTTTCGCACTCAATGGGTTGAATACTCCTGTAGAAGTTAACCCGTTGGGTGCGAAATGGGGTCTAAAACATCCGTTTCATAACTCAGTTGTAATGCGTTCAAGAAAAGCATAGACTTCTCTGTGTCGGGGTTTCATAAAGCCTCTGTCGCTATAATGACTTAAAATGTCCCGAACCGCAGAAAACGGAAACAACAGAAATCTGAATCTGCATCGAACGTATTAGACACGAGATAACTAGCTGCTTGATCACAGAATAACTCTTAAAGCAGTGGTAATTCATATGAACTCTGTAGATCTCACCACGTAAATATTAATGCAAATATACCAGACTAACTTCAAACATTATAGTATATCACTCCGAACCAAGAACATCGTTGGCTTTTTCAATTAGTTTCGGTACATTTTTTTAATTAGTATAAATTAAAATAAAATAGGCAATTTTAAAGTGAAATTAATTTTTTTAATCAAAATGTTGGCTACCGGCATCTACACATTTCTCTCATCTTATACAATTCGTGAATGCGAAGCCAGAAAAACTGCTCCTCATTTTCCAATTTCCTCAAAATTGCTGAAGTACTGCTCTGCAAACACGTGCCCCATTGATACGATGCGGTGATAGTTAGATGGCATCAGGTCTGGGAATTATTGCGGGTGCGGAAGGATGGCCCATCCAAGCGATTTCAAGGTGCCTTTCACGGGTTTTTCTGTGTGGGACAGAACATTGTCGTGTAAAAAAATCACTTTGCCATGTCTTCTAGCTCATTCCGGACGTCTTTCAATTAATGCGTGGTAAACGTGACTTGACACAGCATGGTTGGCAATGCGATTCGGCCTTGTTGTTGATGTACCGGCTTTGCC
>DWHO01003008.1:0-12545 GCA_018247575.1 Eurytides lysithous rurik | reverse complement strand
CAAATTGGATAAAATAAAATGTTAAAACTTCTTTTCAACTAAGAATAATTGCGCTGTAGCTAAAGAACTGAATTAAATTCGTAAATATTTCAATTAGAGAAACTAACGGTTTATTAAAAAAAAGTTCTTAAAACCGTTATCTATATTAAGGTCAATTTAGCTAGAATATAAAAAAGACCATGTGGAACAATAATAATATTTTTATTTTTACAAATTTAAGGAAATTCATATGAAAAAAATATATACTGCGGGCGACGTCCGTGAAATTCTAATTTAGTACAGAAAATCTTGACGAGCGAGGCCCCTCAAGGGGTTAATCATATTTTTCTTTAATTTAAGAGAGGAGTGGGTTTGGTGGCCTCAGGAGTTACAGAAAAACCTCGCACAGGCACAACAACAGGTGGTAAAGTGACCTTAGAAGACCTTGATGGACCAGGCAGTATTAATGGTGTTCCAGCTTTGGAGTTTAACATTGATACAATTGAAGATAAACCCTGGAATAAGCCTGGTGCTGATATATCAGGTAAATGGTAAAAGATATTTTATATACTTGCATGTGTTTGTAAAAATACTCAAAATTTAGCTTTTAGGCACTTACACTATGAATTATACAGTTTAACTGCTGAACTAAGTTGGAGTAGACTGATAGAAGATTTTTTTTATTATAAGTTTTATACATTACAACTTGATTAATGATAAAAAATGCTTTCTCTGGGTTGCATATTTGCCCTGATTTATTTCTTGTAATTTTGTTAATATTGCTTTGATAAATATTGCAGTTCAATTTCAATGAGGCCAGGTTTTGCTTTTTTAAAGCAACATAAAAAACAAAATAATCCTGAAGCCACGGTTGTTATATTTCTTCGAAAGTATTCAACTATAACAATTTCTTAAATATATACTTTGTATCAATTTAGATTATTTCAACTATGGGTTCAACGAAGTGACATGGAGTGCATATTGCGAACGGCAAAGAAGGCTCCGCGTGAGCGAAGCGGGCGTGGCCTTGCACGTCCCGCCGCCTCCAAGGGCACCCGTCCAGGACATGAGACGCAATGCTGGTTTGTGTGATTTATTTTTTTATTTAAAATAGAAGGTGAAAAACAGATAGATTTTAGTTGTTAAATAAATATCGCCAATTAGGGATGTCCACAACCCATGTGTATTCTACACAAATAAAGCATAGATACAAAGGTAAAGTTAAAACTTTACCTTGATCTTTCATGGACTTGGACATTTCAGCCCCAATTAGACATACTGACAGAATTAGCAAACGATTTTTCTTGTTTGTTTTGCTATTTCATTAATTCATAAACTTTCTTTTTATGAAGTAAGTAAACTTATTAATCAATAATAAAAATGATAAATTGCTATAAAATTGCCAAGTGACAAGATGTAACTAAGTTGTTATATGAAAAAAGCAATATTTTTAGAATATATTGAAAAACTAAGTAATAATTAATAGGAATATATTTTTGTTATCTGGAATATGAATAATAATACTTGGAAAAATTTGGTGAATTTTTGGCATAAGTTTTTACATCAGTGAGTAAAGTAAGTTCTTTTAAAATCATTTGATGAAAAAACCTCAGGGACTGGGATGTTCGCTTTCGTCAAGATGAGATTAAGACTACGATTGCAATGGGTAATTTCGATACCAGATAAGATACTGACATTTGTATATTAGGTACAATTAACAAATATATATTTTTTAAACATAGTGGTCACAATTCTATTTCAGGCCCAATGCGAAATGATGACAATATGCCGCAAGTGATCGCGAATAATTACCAGTCGCGAGAGAATACTATTCAGGTAGTCTGTTTCTCTATTTAAGTTTACGATTTTCCTAAGGCCGTTCTTATCCAACGCACACGGCGTTGTTACGCTCTCACGCAATTGCGCTGAGTGAGGTCTTCCCTTTAGCAGAATATAATTACTTTCATTTCAAATATTAATACTAGTGTTTCGTAGCGGGAAAATTTCAGAAACTAATTGTCTCAAGATTAACATACTGTTGGCTTTATTTATATGCCTGCTTAAATAAGCGTCTATGTTACTCACACCAGTGAGCCTCCTGTTGATTTTGGGACATTGGCGTTGCGGAGTCGGCTTGTAGTAGGGGCCACAGTACTGCCAGTTGTTCTCGCAGTTCTGTCCAAGAAGTGCGCGTTTAGGTTTTAAGGGTAATGCTATAAACGTAATTACTGGGCATGAAGGTAAAACATGTCATATCACTAGTTGACGGGTGCAGCGTAGAGTCAATGCACCTTCGAACTCGTGCACTCAAAGATTTTTTTCGCCCGGGCAAATTCGTGAGACGATTTTAGCGAAGCAAAAAAAAATTAACGCAAAGAAACGTTACAAAAGTTGTTAAAAAATATAGGAAAATCTGTGAAATATCATCCCCTCGTAGTGTCCCTTCGACGCATCCAACTTAAACGCTTAAGTGCAGTGCTGTTTGCTTAGTGCTGACATGTGCTTGTTCGCAGGTGATGACGGCGGAGCGGCGCGAGTACGGGCGCGGCGGGCACCCGCGCGAGGCCCCGCCCCCGGACTACTTCGGCGCCCCGCCCCCCGACCACTACTTCCCGCCACCGCACGCGCCCTACGACGAGCCCTGGGGACCACGTAACTACCTGCCTCTATCTATGCATTGCTCACCATCATATAGCCGCTGAACTATGTTTAAATGCCATTAAATTTTATATAGGTCGGAATTGGTTATTTGAACATACAATATACATCATGTTCTATGCAGCCATACCAGCATTGTTAACCCCTTAATGCACATTTTTTTTTATTCAATTTAGGTACAAAAAAAATCATTTCTTTTTTTGCAAATAATTATTATTTATGCTTATTTTAACTAATTTATGCAAAAAAACATTTTAATTAATATTTTAATTGTGTATGGTAAATTTTAAAACAAGGTACTACGCAGAGTCCCACGTCACATTCACTGCACCACACCAATATCTTGTTTCTTTTCTGATTTTTTTGCCCATGCTGTCTTTGCTTGAACAACATACTGCACAATTTCTATAAGGTACAGTCTTTTTTTCAGTTGGAGGAATAAAGTCAGGAAAATGACGGTCCGTTAGTCGTAATGGTCCCATATGTCTTTGTCGCCCTGCCTTCTTGACGTTTGTACTCAAGTGATATTTTTCTAAAAAAATCTTACCTGAGATAAAATATATTGTATTGTTATGCGTAAAACTTATTCTAGCAAAATAACTTGGGTTTTCAAATATCACTGCATATACTACTCGTCCGCACATGGTACAATATCATTCTAAAGGTAACTTTTAGAATGGTAATGTGAGTCATAAACATCTGGCTCTAGTCTTAACATAAGCAAACGCAAATTCAGAGAATGGCAATAATCTACCATCCAACGTGACAGATACGGTCTTAAAATATTAGGAAAATTATATTTCTATATTAACCGTGACCCATACGGAGCTGTAATATTTTGCGACATATAAAACTACAGTGACGGAGCTGCACAATTCTGCCGATAAACGTTGCCCGTATATGTCACGAAGGTGTGCCTTAAGCGGTCAATTAATCCGCCGTCAGGCAGTAATGTGTGTGTGCAAAATATTGTATTGTAAAGGTCAATGTTTCCGCTAGACTTGTAGGCACAGAAATACAACATCTTTAATCTAAATAAAGCGCATCTGTCTAAGATCACATTATATGGGCTTCCTGGGAAGTAGTGCTGTTGGGTAATCAGTTATTTCACGGACCGGAGCATCAGGATCGCTGTTGACGGTGCATGCACCGATGCCAAATCTGTGATTTCTGGTATCCCACAAGGCTGTATGCTATCCCCTGACTGATGTACTTGCAGCCGTCTTAGCGGCTGTTACGAGCCTCGGGGATGTCCCCACTACTCGGACAGAGTCGCAGCCGGT
Source organism: Eurytides lysithous rurik (assembly GCA_018247575.1). Taxonomy (NCBI): domain Eukaryota; kingdom Metazoa; phylum Arthropoda; class Insecta; order Lepidoptera; family Papilionidae; genus Eurytides; species Eurytides lysithous. Next base: position 8,625 of record DWHO01003008.1, on the reverse strand, counting down.
TAAGACCGGTCGGTGCTTGGGGTTGGCGTAAGCCAACCCATCCCTAACCGCGATAGCGGTAGGTGGTGGTGTATACGAAAGCTCTCGCGGAAGCGGGCGTCCGTCAGGCGGACGCGCATGGAGGGGCGCGATATCGCGCAGGTGGTGATGTGGTCCGTTATCGGCGCGATCGAAATACGCTGCGACAAACGGATCACGAAAGCATAGATGCTCTCCATGCGGAGGTCCCGGGCGATTACGTTATTTCTGACATGTCGCCCAGCTCCCACCTCCTCCTCACCTCACGATCGTTCGCAGGGCGAGGTTTTGCTGCGCCTGGCGCCTGCGCCTGTTAGTGGCGGACACAAAAACCACGCAGGAGCCGCATAGGTCAGGCGAGACTGGATGTAAATTTTATAGATGCCTAATTTGGCTCTTACCGGTAACTTGGATGCCATGATTGGGTAAAGAACCGCTCTAGCTGCGCGGGCCTGGCGGATGCAATGATCCACCATAGGCCCCATCCGCAGCGAGCGGTCTATCCAGCATCCAAGGTACCGGATGGTCGTTTCGTACTTAATCGCCTGACCACGTAGCTCAAGCTTAGGTAGGTCTTGAATGAGCCTGGTGCAGATGGCGGACGTCTTGTCAACATTGACAAACATCCGCCACCTGTCAAGCCATTCAGGCAGCAGGTCCAATTGGCGCTGCATTTTCCTCGCCGCGAACGCCGCGTTGCCTGAAGACGTAAAGAACGCTCTGTCGTCCGCATACAGGGCCGACAGCACGTCCTCATCCCGACCGGGAGCGTTCTGCTCTAGCGTGGGAATGTCGTTCGTATGCACCGCATACAGGTGTGGCATCAAACAGCTTCCCTGTGGAACTCCTCTTTGATGCATCGCACCGCCGAGTCGGCTCCTTCGACCTGCACGACGAAGCTCCACCCCTCAAGAAATGACGCTACTAGCCGCACAAGCGTTTTGCGGGATGGTGTGCTATCCCCCACGCTGTTCCCTCTGCATATCAGTGACTTGTAGTATATCCGTAACATTAATTGCTGCCGATGACAGCACGAAACGAGCTTTATATATCATAGCAAAACGTCGACGAGTACCGGAACAAACTTGCGTCTGAAGTCGATTTTGTTAAATTAAATTTCAGATTGGCACCGATTTAATGTCCACTTTAACCCTACTAAGACACAAGTTAGCGCGTTTACCGCTAAAAAAAAACCCTTTGTCGTATCTCCCCAGTTTGAAGCCTATCCCCTAGTTGCCACAGCCACGATCGGAATTCTTGGCGTAGACATATCGAGCGACGTTTAGGTCCGCGGTCAATTGAAAGGGAAGGCCAAGTTGGCTTTAAAAACCTTGGTCTCTTTAGTACATCGAGACTACTTCCAGCCTACTCACCGCCTTAAGCGATTTCGAACATTCGAGCTCGAATTGTCGACGAGAAGGTCCTTTCCGATCAGCTTGATTCTTTGACCCTACGTAGAGGCGTTTCGTCTCTGTGTGTTTTCTACAAAATATACCATTGGATGCATCCAGAGGAATTGTTTGGATTAATACCGGCTACTTAGTTCCGCACTACGCAGCAAACCGTCGGATATCATCAATACCATCTAGATGGCTGGCATTCCACCACCGTGCCCTTTTCGCGGATCTTTCTGCCACACACCACAAACTTGTGGAATCGTTTGTCGCCAGCGGTATTTCGGGACCGATCCGCCTTATCCGGTCCTTCAAGATGGGAGTTTATTCCCACCTTAAAGGCCGCAACGCGTTTGTAAGTTCTTTGAAGTTGAGAATGACCATGGGCAGCGGTGATCGCTTATCACCAGGTGAGCCGCTTGTTCGTTTGCCTTCGAACCCATAAAAAAATCTCTGGGTAACGAAATAAAGTCAATCATTGTATTCTAGGCAAGCGTGTAGAGAGATCTTTTATCAGGCGTCCGACTTGTTCTCGTGTCGTCTCTTCCTTTTATAAAAAAAAAATATGTTTTTTTTACACTGGCCATCTCGCTTACCGGACGATACGTGGGAGTACCGGACGATACGTACAAACATTTCCACTTCACGCCGATTTCATGTGAGGTCGGGGAACGGTAAGAACCCCGACCTCACATGAAGTTTGAGTAAAAATGAACCAGAAATGTAGCATAATTTTAACTTATATAATCGTCCTTTAAAATATGTTATACATTACTATTTCACATTAACCAAGAAGTCTGGAAAACCTAATAAAATTAATAGATAATTAAAAATCGAAACGGGAAAACGTAGGTCACCCAGAGGCGAGTGGTTGGGCCCCGACCGAGATCAAGGAGCTGACCCCTGGGCCGGTGGCAATGGGTCCTCCCCCAGGAGCGCCTCCCCCCACTCACCCGCCGGCGCCCTTCGCACCTCCCTTCCGGCCTGCCCACGCCCACGCGCCCTACGAGAGGGAGAGGGAGCGAGAGAGGGAACGCGACAGAGATCGCGTTAGAGAGGAGCGCGACCGACGCGAGAGGGAGAGGCGGGAGGAGGTGAGTGCCAAGGTAATGAGATTTACGCACGGTAGTATTGCATTATTGCTCCATTCATCTCCCACCTCCATTAACTCCACCGCAGTGTAACACGTGTTGTAATAATGTCCTCCCGACCGATATCGGTGACCAATCTACAAGAGATCAGGCAACTGCGCGGGATATATTATAGGGCACAAGCGTTTGCGAAGACACAGGGGCACTCACTCTGCCTTAGATCGCATGGCCCGATCTGACAGATACCCGACACGACCGGTAAGACCATGCGCAGAGGCGGTGAAATGTATGTCACTTTCTAGGTGCAGGCTCGTATAATATATCAACACTTTGGTTTTGTGTGAGCTGTAAACTGCGTATCTTTGTATATATATGGACATTATTTTTCTTAAGTTCTTTTAAAAAAAACTCTTTAACTTCAGTTAGCAATAAGTAATCTCTTTGCTTTTCACCAAATATACACCAATTGACTTGGTTTAATTTACTGATTTCAACAATGTTATAAAAAAAAACTTCATGTGTCACTTACTACGTTTTTGCTTTCCAGTGTCGATATGAACTAATTTCACATATCTATAATGAAAAAAAAAAAATTAGTGTAGTAGTTCAATAATTCCATTTCTCAAAATTTGTGGGAACGAGAATCAATAATAAAATCTTTCCTTTTTTTCTTTTGGACTGCCTTTATTGTGACAATCGAGCTGCATTCAAACTGTGTTTGTTGGTGTGCTTCATTTATTTTATACTATGCCCATTTATTTATCTTTCTCTAGATTTTTACTCTTCCAATTTCTTTTAAGTGAATTAAAATTGTTTCATTACTCACACCGATAGCTCTGATGTGGTTTGCGATGGATCCGCTTCCACGATTACCTTCAATTCTTTATTGTCAATTAGGGTCTCTCCGGTCGTCCACGGGATTTGTATTTTAATTCTCTTTAGTGCCCCACTCCATTTTCAAAACAAATAATTTCTAAACAAATAACATGCAATAATGGCGGAAAAGTCGTATTTTTTTTATCGTAGAAGCGTATGTTCGAAATTTAAATTAATGTTTTTTTTTAAATGTATGTGCACAGCCAGTACCAGAATTTATGGCTAGACTAGGTATATTTGACGTGTTCATCGCCTGTATATAATTGTATTTTTTTAATATTATTGTTCGGTAGTTCTCAAATGTTCTTATTAATAATACATTTTATTATGAAATTTGATATATCACATTTTCTGGGAATATAGTTTGTGTATTTATTATATTTATGTATACTAATTATTTGTATTGTTTGTAATAAAATTCAACAGATTATTATACATGATTTATTTATTACATGTATTATTTACAGGAGGAAAGAGAAAGGGAAAGGGAACGTGAACGTTCACGGTCAATGAAACCAGAAAGAGTTCGTGAGAAGTAAGTAAAACTTATTTATCTTTAGTCAATAAGCTTTATTAAAAAACGTTATGCTGACTGAATCGGCGATTTGCACATTTTTCTATCAAAATATGTACACGTTATAAGTATCTTTCATATCTCAAATTCTACAATTACATCCAACTCAAATCCTACATTTCTCTATTCATTCTTAATGTAATCAACACTATCTTTACTGATACAATCCACTGAGAAACTATTTAAAACAACGTTAAACACAAAATGAAACTCACTCGTATTAATTTACAATTTTCAAATAAGAAAATTTATTCTGTTTAATAGTCATTCGTTCAGATCTCATTGGACTGTTTCCACTTCGCCCCAGGTCGTACAGAAGGGAGCGGTCGCGATCGCGATCGCGTCGTCACAAGTCTCGGTCTCGGTCTCCGAGACTACGCGAGCGCTCTCGCGAGAGGGACCGCTCGCGGGATCGAGACCGCGACAGAGAGCGCTCCCGAGACCGAGACCGCGAACGCAGCACCAAGCCCAAGAACAAGGAGCCCAAGGACAAGGAGGACGAAAAATAGCTAATCGTTATATGAACGATAAGCGACAGTCACGCGACACAGAACAATTTCTTTTTGTACTGTCATCGATATCTGTATCACTAGGCATTCCTACTGTAAAACACCAGTACACGGCTGCACATAACTACAATTAAAAATAATTATGATTAACATATTCAATAGTTTGATTTCATCCACCTTATCCCAATACTCCAAGGCTAACATGAGATGTATAGATATACTCACAAATATATAACAGATAACATACTATTGAAACGAAATCCCATTACAATAAACCCTTATAAAGCTTTCGTTTATAATAATGTTTTCATTTATTAAGTAAAAAGTTAATTAAATTAAATAATAAACAGTATGAAGAAGTGCTAGTGTTATGAATAGATTTTGACGTTTATACTAAATGAAACTAATTCTAAGCTTAAGTTTTATAATTTATTTACGTGAAAACTATAAAAAATAGATTGGTTGCAAATACAATGGCAGTTTCACACTACTCGCAATAATAGCATAAGTGATAAGAAATATCCCATAAAAAACATGTACTTAATCCCCCTTGTGAAAACAGTGCTTCGAAGACTTCTATCGCTCTTACGAGACTTCTATTTAGTAAACTACACTGAAATATTGAAAGCCCTAAAATCTATGTATCATTTTACGATTAACACTCCGATATATTATACCAGTGACTTTACATTTGCTATTTTTTCACGCCACAAACAATATATTGATAATAAGCTCTTTGATCTTTTCCCATAATCTCAATGTCCAATGTTGCCGAGAACTAAATGAGCTACACTTCACATGTTACAACTAGCTGTCATGTGGCAAATTGTACAAAAACTATACTAACACGTTTGGTTTCTTATCCTCATATAACGGAACGATTCGAGTTGATCCTATGCTAACTACTTTGCTAAATTTCGTTTGTCTACTAGAATTATTAAGTTACTCGAATTATAGTAACACTTTAAATATATTATACATTTTACATATTTATAGAATTAGTGTCGACAGTAATGGGTTGATTTGTTACATTGTACTGAATATAATTACCTGATTGTATTAAAGGGAATATAGACATTACTTTAGTATTGTTTAAAATTAAATTTCAATTTAATAATGGGTCAGGAAGCCCTTCCGAATGATAGTGTGGGTATGCATTGTATGTGACGAAGTTTTTTAATTTTTTTCTTGTTTTAAAAGATCCAACATATTGATATGTATAAACATGAGTGTGTAAAGAAGCAAAATATTATGTGGTATAAGGCTGCAGCGAAATCGGTTTAAATTTTTGATTGGTGGCGACAGTTAGTATTACCTCTTTATACGAAAAATAAATTAACAAAACCAAGTATTAACCAAAGAAACAATTAGCTTATTATTGCTAAACAAACTCTGCATTATTTTAAAATAAATTATAACATTGTCATCATCTAGTGATATAATAGTTCATATTCAGAAACTTTTTTCCAAGTCGGTAAGATTACAATAAACCCATAAAATGAACTAGTCCTTGTATACTTGTGCAATAATATTGCCACTATGTGTTTAAATTTTGAACAGACGCGACTTATAAAAACAAACAATTTCTCGAAATCCGTTGATGTCGTGATAATATTCTAAAGGGAAATTGAATAAAAGATGGGTGATTTGTAATATTATTACAGAAATGCTTTATTAATTAATGTCTAAATAGATGGATCATCATATAAATGTTATCTAGTACAACCTACAAGACGGGGCGGCCGGAGCAGCGATCAGTCACACCTTCCCGCTCTTGACGCCCAGCCTTATTCCATCACATACAGGTTTTACAAATCATTTTGTTAACATTTTGTACAGCCATATACAATAATTTTATTTTCAATTATATCTAGACGTAAAAAATCTGAGGTGTCGTAGGAAACTACGCTTCCTATAAAAATAATTACACAGGGGGAATGAGGAGCAGCTACGCTTGTGACGTGCAACCGGCAAGGTAGACCTCGGACTACGACTATCAGTACAGGACTTTACAATCATCACTATAACCTAAACACTACAACATAAGCATCGCCCACTCTATCAGCGCTAGCCCCGATCTTCTCGGAGCTCCGGTAAACTAAATAACTTAAATTAGTTACATAAAAATATACAAAAATATCATTTTCACAAATTATAAACGACAAACTATACATTCCGGCATTAAAGGATATTCGATAAACTATGTACGATTTTAAAGCCGGTTTTTTTTTCTTTAACTTAAACGAGAGCTCGACTTGCAAGAATACAAAATAATAGCATATTATTATAATCACGACTATAGTGCCGATTGTCTAGAACTGCCTGCGGCATTTCACCATCACTTCGGAAGATTCAAGGTCCCCTAGCCCAGCTAATAGTAAATCTACAACGAGCTAAATCACGGAAACGTCCGGGTGCATAGACCGCGGCCTTCCTTCAATTCATAAATTACACGAGAATGAGAGACGTTCAAATATTTATACATAGATTCATACGAACAACGAATAATACTAGAACACTTACGAGCTAGGAACGCAACGAACGCTACGCCGCGGTGACGCGACGGCCGAGCACCGGTTCGGCGTCGACGCTGTACAACTATTGTTAGTTACGGTATACAGTATATCGTATCGTTCTGTACATCAGTCTGCCGCTACGTATGTACAGGCGCCGCCCACCGCGCCGCCCACCACGCCGCCCGCACCACGACCACTCCGGATCTGAACGCCACTATAGCGCCACTCTCGCTACCACTAAACCACTAACTAAAAACAAGAAACTCAAGCTTACTATATAATTTCAAAGTTCGGCTCGCACAAAACCTATTTAATTAAACCTAGTCAGATTTGTGAAGGCGGCTGCGCGGCGCGCGGCGGCGGCGAGGCCGCGGGCTCTATAGTTACAAATGTACAATTCGTTTCTATTCACAAAATTTATAATAGGCGGGGTTACCCGCGCCGTCGCATCAGCCTAACTCCGCGGACGTTAATACTTTACACAGACTACAGGACAGGATTGGGCGGCGGCGGCCCGATCGGCCCCAGCTCCGGCGCCTTCATGAAGAACTTCTCCAACTTGGCTATGATGTGTTTCCCATAAGTGTACTTGCGCAGCGAGCCGATGTGCGGTCGGATCTTGTGCATCAACACTTTGCGTTGAGTCGGCTCCGCCACGTCGATCATCTTCTGTACCACATAATTGGCGTATTGATCCTTCATCATCACGTGGAGAGCACTGGAACAATTGCGTTTATTGTTTATTTTCTACTAATGTACAGAGGCTTACTTTAGGTAGTGGTCTTATGATAATGAAGTGGCGAAATCTATATATGAATACGTCAAAAGAAAGTACCCTTTTTTATATATAGCCTATTGCGCAGTTAGTTTGTATTAAAGAGATTTGCGGAAATCCGAAATTTTTTCGTCTCACAGTCAAAAATCAATATTATTTAGTGAACAAAGAAGTATACTCTTCAGTTTCGAACGCGCAGAAGAAGAAAAGAAAGCGGGGAGGGGACTACTGACTTGTCGTTGAATCCGCACAACTCGTCGATGAGGAGCGCGCGCTCGTTGCGCGTGGCGTGCGTGACGCACTTCTCGACCACGTTGGAGGCGAACTTGTGCTGCGAGAGCTGCAGCACCTTGCCGCGCACCGCCGCCACCAGCCGCGACCGGTCCTCCGCAGCGCCGTGCTCCAGCACGTGTTGCACCACGTAGTTTCCGTACTGGTCCTACGTTGCACACGTCACGTACTTCAGCACAGGATAAGCGTTGTGAAGCACTTCAAGTAGTTTTCACTTATCGTGATTCAAATACAAATGTCAAATGTCAACGTTTCCTTCTACGTCCCCCATATATTTCAAGGATTTCGTTGAGGGCTACTTTTATTACACATCAAAATTTATTGCATTTAGTTTGAACTAAACTCAAAGAATTTATTTAGGTTGTTATAAACAGAATTACAGATATCCATTTAGAAATAGATTTTTTAATTAACGATTCTGTTACAGTACTGGGTCGATACTACTACTAAAAATAGAAAAGGTCAATAAATACAGAAAAAAATTCTTTTGTTAAATTTGCACTTTTATATAGGGTGGGCCAAAAATTTTTGCAAATAGCAACACTTGATTTCTCCAAAACCGTGAGAGCAAGGGGCGCGCG
>DWHO01003007.1:0-12546 GCA_018247575.1 Eurytides lysithous rurik | reverse complement strand
CCCCACCCCACAACTCTTAGCTATGAAGACTGAAATAACGGCAGTAGATCTAAAGTTATCCAAATATTATTTAGGCTTGATAAAAATATTTATAATACACGTGGGAAAGTATAAATATTTAATTTTTCCCATTACTACTAGAATCTACGATGAAATCCTTTTTAATTTATTTACGAATAAATTCATGTAACTACTGTCAGATATTGATGCTACTGTGATTTTTCATTTTTTTAATGTATTCATGAAAAATCGCGTATCACATCAAACATATGATACATATTTGACAAGATTCGAAGTCAACTCACTCTATATCGCGAGTATCGATTGTTAATGTTCTTAAATAGTCAATGGCGATTACTATCACTTAACATCAAATAAGCTGCTAATTAGTATGTTGCAATACTGTTTTTTAATTATCTTAATCTTTCGAAACGACTAGGTTAAAGCCGTTACTGATTTCTTGGACACAGCAACGCGTATCGTAGATTCGATTTCCACCTGATACAAGTAGTTACATTACCTACAAATAGTTGTTTGGAATCTGGTCGCTATTAACTTTAAAATTTACGTATACAAAGGTTCTGGTACAATGCAAACTATCTTACAGTAGGGGCTGCGTTTTGAATGAAATAAAAGAATATCCCCACCCCTCTAACCACCCACTTTCTCGTGGTAATAATGATAAGTGACAATGTATTCATCTAAAGTAACGCACGCAAAGACAATATATTCATCAAGGTAACGCACTATAACAATAATAAATAAACTGCATTCGTATTGAAGCACAATTTGCGTTTATGACGCTTCGAAGAATTTTCAGGTGCATTTAAGATATTTCAGAATCGATTACCAGTTGATCCAAATTTTTCACTTGAAGGGGTAGATGCGAAAATTCCCATTTTGGCTCGTCCCTAAATGGCAATAAAACAAATATTTAACAACTAAATTATAACTTTACGTTAGCGGTTGTTATTTTAAGAAATAAAACGACATACTCTCTCGTGAAAGGAACGTAGCCTGATAATGTGAGTAACACTTCCAAAAAGTCTTTTGGCGCGTAAACGGGTCGGTATTTTGAAAGATCTGTAAATAGTACAATAAACAGGACATAACAAGCTTGTCAAACTCACGTATCATCCGGAGGGAACTGAATTAAATGCTAATTTTCGTTGTCCGACAAGGATTCGGGGCGCGGGCATAATATAAGACCCAAAAAAGTGGTTACTTCTAACTATTGTATTGTATTTATTTAACCAATTACCAAATTAATCCATTGTTGTTCCGGTTTGAAAGATAGTGTCGTTGCAGCAGTAACTGGGCGTTGAGATATTTATTTATTTATTATATATATGATGATACAGCATCATAAATCTCTGCGTGACTAGCGCTACTTTGGGTCATGCAAGTTCTATGTGTCACTGTGTTATTTTTTCTCTTAAGAATAATACAAACGTATTTAAAATATAAAATCTACTAAAACACAATCAATATCTTTTACGCACCTAAATTATACGTACTAAGCTCATGCCACTTATCGCCGATATCTTCCTGCTCACTTTGGGGCCTGAGCTTTGCCAGGGAGGTTTCTAAATCCGAACACATTGAATTGAGTGATTTATGTATTCTTTTCTCCCATTGTGTGCTGGCTTTCGACAATGAAGTTAATGGATCTAACTTCTAGAAATTCAAAACAAAGATATTGCGATAACTACTTAATTTTTCAATTGTTATTTATTTAATAATTTTACACTTACGCTTTGCTTGTTTTGCGTCCGCACCCAATGATAAACTGTGTTTCTGAGTTTCGTATCTAAGCCATTTTCTTTCATGGCTTGCTGTAATGTTTGTTTGAAGTCTTCCTTATTAACATTCGGGGACGACACTAATTTCTGTTATTTATGAATTAGTAAATTAAAGTTATAAATATAAAATTAATTAATTAGCTTAGTTTATTTCTTGTTAACAGATTTTTACCTGTATATCACTGTAAAATGATTTATAAATTGAAAGATTTTTTATTTCTTCGGCCAACTTTACAGCAGTGTTATGAATACCGTCCTCTTTAATATTTTCCATTTTGAAAAAGTTTTCGTTACAATTTTATTGCAATTGGCCAAATGGGTCATAAGATTACAATTATGTGTTAAGTATTAACTGATTTTCTGTTAACGTTGCTTGGTAACCCAAATTAGTTTTTACATTTTAGTAAATTGTTATGATTTGGCTTTAATGTTAAAAATTATAGACGTGTCTGAAAAGAACGAAAATAATGTAAATGTGACATTTTGACAAATGTTACTATAGAATAGAAGTAACAGGAGGAAGAAATAAATAAAAAACCCCATTGGTTTATGTTGTTATTAGACGTATAAATCCTTATTTGACTCTGGCAACAATTACAATTTTAAATGAAATAATGAACTATTTGCTAAATTTCTACTAAATACTCGTCTTGTTTAGAACACGAAAATAAATCAAATAAAATCTTATCTTAGTCTTATTAATATTTAAATTTGTGTAGTAAACATAAGTAAGTTTAAAAGTATTTCTTCCTGATTCTAGCTATAATTTTCGTCTTAGGTATTTAACATCAAGAACCATAAAAACAAAGTAAATCCATCAATAAAAATGTGATGATTTTGAATAATTTTATAGTTTTGGCAACCCTGCCTATAACATTCAGTCACTTCGTGTTTAGGTAAATACGTATACAATGAAAAGTTAAGTTTCGCTCTCGTCGCCCTGTTTAGAAAACAAAGAAAATGGGGAAAATATTTTTACATCATATTGGTGGAACGCGTTTATTTTCATGTGCTACTTGTGATGTTAATCTTACTAATCGCGCAGAATTAATTAGCACGAGATTTACTGGGGCGACAGGTTTGTGAAAGCACAATTTTATTTATGCTTTTAGACTTTTCACACAAGACTATCCTACTACGTTAATGGCCTCTTGAATACGTGTATGGAAATTTAGTTTTGATGATGATAATTTATGATTGATTTACGATGAAATCATTAAAAGTAGAATAGAAGCAAAATATTTGATATGCTAGAGAATATTTTTTTTTGTTTTTACATACTTAAATTTCATATAGATTTGTCCCAGTTGAAAATTGAATTTAGGACCAATGATGCCTAAGCCAGTAACTTAGCAACTGTGCCAAATGGGCTATCAGAATTTACTAATTTCTTAAATATTTACTAAAGGTATAGAAACAAAATGGAATGTAATGAGTAATAATCAGATGTTTTATTTATTTAATTATTATGCTTATGTATATTTATAGTTAGTATTTACCCTAACAATATTTAATGTTAAATTATAACAATTTCAGGCCGTGCATTTCTATTCCACAAGGTAGTTAATCTTGTTTATTCTGAAGTCCAAGACCGGGTGATGCTGACTGGCCGCCATATGGTCCGGGATGTGTCCTGCAAGAACTGCTCTAATAAACTTGGTTGGGTTTATGAGTTTGCAACGGAAGAGAATCAAAGGTACATTTTTATTATTTTCATTAGATTCAATGTGACAAATAGAAAAAGTTGATACATATGTATTTTTATATTCATATAAGTACAAATGCAAGACATCTCTAAAGTTTTCATATTTTTTTTATGATAGTATTCTTAACATTCAATTTCATAAAAATTAACATTTGTGTTAATAAACTTTAAAAATCGATTATAATAAAAAGAATAATATCATATTATTGTGAATAGAAAATTTGTTGTTTTTGAACTTTAATACCATAATTTTTCGGTTTAATTACACATTATATATTAGTTGTATATCTCAAATATATTGTCACTATTGTTTTGTACTGTTCCCCGCTGCCCTCCTTTTGAGGTTAAGGTCAAACAAGCATAACTTTGAGTTGTAAGTTTTGTAATATTATGCATTCTGCCTTCTATTGCATACTAAAGATAAACATACCTTTTACCTTCAATGAAATTGATTTGCAGTAAAAAAGAGGAAAGAAGCAAATTTTATTTTCTGGGACCTTGAACTTTGTTGCATAGAATTTTTTTACCTAGCTCCTTTTAAAGGCATCATCTTCTGTTTCCTTAAAATATGTTTTATAAATGCACAAATTTTAATGGACCATCAATTTCCTTGTGGCTGCTGAAACAGAATTGACAAACATGTCTAACTCTACATATATATATATTTATATATATATAAAACATACTTTACTCATCTTTAAGATAAGGGGCTCACCCTTATCTTCCATGTTAAAATTATGCTATTCAATTATTTATTCATAATTTCAGATACAAAGAAGGTAGGGTGATCTTGGAGAGGGCTCTAGTGACTGAGAGTGATGGCATCGAAGAAATTCAAGTTAACAATGATGATTAGCTTTATTATAGTATTTTTAGACTAGTCTAATATAGCAATTGCAAAATCAAACTGTGTTTTGCTTTCATGTAGGACACTACTAAAAATTACAAATTAACAATTAGAGCAGGATCTAGGAGTGAAGTTTAAAAAATCTAACAATAATTATCCTCAATGACTATATAACATATTTATCTCATATAGTCATATGACCCTTTTTTATGAGGATTATTTAGTATCCCATATATAAAAATTATTAACATTGCTTTTTCTGATGTTGTCAAATAACATTTTAAATTATACTGTAGCATTCATATTTACATAATATTTGTTAGCAAAGTTAAATAGTGATGCAAATTATGTTATTAATAGATTTTTCTAATTACTGTTTGCTTACCCTTAATTATTTTTTGTATAAGAATTTTTTTTTTTGTGTATTATATTGTCATCAATTTAGCAGAATGTTCAATTGGAACAATATCACAACATAATTATAAAGAAATATGTTTAATTCAGTAATTTGTTTTTGCTGTCACCTTCAATTTAGCTATTTATGTATTACGAAAGAATTAAATGTTTTGTAACTATTGGTTCTAAGATTCAATTGAATTGTCAAATGTTAAATATTAGCTGAACATACCAAACCCTTAATCTTCAATGTAGGAAGATTTATAAAGACATCTTGTTACACGGATAATAAATTGGAATGTATTTTTAAGGTTCTAACAGGAAAATTTATATACCTTTTGTCAAATCATTGTTGTATATTAACCAGTTAACTGTGGCATTTGGTTTTTAAAGTGCGCTCCGCACCTCCTTGTTCTGAAACTCGTGATAACGAATGTAGTTTTTTGTTTCTTTTTCATCATTAAATTTTTTATATATGTATTTTTTTCGTTTATTCAAATATTCTAAATTTTTGAATACGATCCGTTTTTAATAAAATTTACAGTTTAAATACCCGCTATATATTAACCATGACAAGTGTACTCGTCATGACACAAAATCTTAGCGATTCTCCACAATAAGTATACTTATAAAACTCAGTTAACTGGTTAAACATAGTCGTGTGTTATCGCAGTAATAAATAAATCTAGTTTGTGTAAGAAATTCCGCCTGAAAATTAAATAAAATAAAGAAATGCAATATCACATTTTATTCATCATTATATTATATAACACAACATATATCTTTAGCAGATAACGTAAATTTTTTTTCTCTCTATCTCCATGCAAATACATAAGCTCAACTTTACAAATTGGAATAAAGTATAAATAAAATGCCAACAACGTAAAATAGTATAGGAAGAATCGAGCAGTGGAATTTTGAATTTGATCTGTGATCGCAAAATTTAGCACCTAAGTTATAAAATTTAAGTTCAACGGGAAATTAAAAAAATATTTACAAAAATGTGTGTGTGAATTATCCAACAAAACTCATAAATATAGTCATAAAATTATAAAATGATTAGTTCAAAGTTGTAGAGTATTCAATAATTGTATATCGTTGTAAATCTTAAGAAGTAATATGTATTATTTATTGAATAAAACACATCTATAAACTGGAAAGCGATATAACACCACTTTGTCATTAAAAACTTAAAAAAATATTTTTAAACTATTACGATAAAACTCTTTATTACATTCATATAATATTGCATTTCAAGCATTGTTATTAGCATATTTCTGTTAATTTCACTTGAGTTATTTAATGTTTTAGCCACTTCAAGTAATTCCACTACTTGATGCAATCCCATCACATCATAAATCTACGCTTAAAAACAGAACATAAATTTCATAAAAAATATCGCACCAACGTCCACGGCGAGCCATGGGCCGATTTGTTCACATAAAGCACCTCATTTTCACATTTCGAAAAATACATAAAAAGAAAAAAAAAATCAAAAACTCAATGTATCAAAACAAGACTAAAAAAGATGGATTTTGTTGGTAATAAAATTTAGTGAAAACTAAATGTCCTAAATTTTCTTTATGCGACGAACAAAACGGAAGCAGTATCGAAATATCTACTTTAGATTTGGAAAATGTTTTACGAAATTTCTTTTGTAGAGGACATAAATTGTACGACGGCTACTGCAGACGTGTTCGGACACAGAAGGGGTTTTGATAACTTTTTTTTTAATACATCTCAATTACACGTCAATAATTTGGCAAAATTAAAAATATACTCTGTCTAATTCAAAATCCAATTCGAGATCACGTTGAAGTCAAACTCACGACTTCATATAGTACACATTAAAGCAATAATTTGAAACATTATCAGGTCTCCGTTTTGTAACAAGATTATTATTATTTTTAAATAAAATACAGTTCTCGTTAAAATTTTAAAATATTATAATTTTTTTAACATAATATAATCTACTAGTGATGTGTATTAAAGATCTTTTGATATATTTTTTTTTGAACTAAAGCGTTGCTTTATAGTGATAGTGATAAAACAATTTGGACACAAAGCTGTTGTGTAGTTTTGTCTTAACTTCATCATATTTTTTTAATTAATTACACACCAACGATAAGAATCAAATTAAAAAAGTTTTTAAGATTCTATCCAATGCCTCACGTGTGGAATATGTAAAATAGTAAGTAAAAACGCACGCATTTCTAACAAAGGAAAAATCGATTCCCCTCGTTATTTTTGCCCGTTACGCATATAGAATGAAGAGGGGAATATTAATAGCCGTTCGGCACGCAATAAACGTAAAATGGGGATTATTAAAATATATAAAGAAATATTTGTGTCTGGAATCGTGTCCAATTCCACGTTTGAACAAACTGATAAATCTAAACTTTTCGAAGTACTTTCGTACCACGGATGCATTGATTGCATTAAAATGGCTAACAACAAATTATATATATCTGAAGAAATATTAAAAGTTTACATTTAACGACGAGATACACGAATTAGGGTGACACTAAAATCTACGAACCCCTACATGGCCGACAGATAAAGCTTTCGTTAAGAACCCTTTCGCTCTCCTAGCTCGATTCATAAAAAAGGTACGGGATGTGTACGCGCCCGGGGGGAGTCCTGGGTGGACTCGGGACCCAGGCCGATTCTCTGTTTCTCCGTCTCGATGAACTCCAACACCGCCATGTAGATGAATTTGTATTGGGCCTCGTTTTGCACCATACCAGAGCGCTGATCTCTCACCATCTGTACGGTGCGGTGTACGTCGATTTCGCAGTCGAAGCCCTCCTTCCTGATTTGGTCCAAGATCATGTCGATGACAATGAAGGTGCCGGTCCTTCCTATACCGGCGGAGCAGTGAACGCAGACCACCGCCTGCTCGGGTGGATCCTGCCCAGTCATTATCTGCTGGAGCCTGTAGTTGACATCCAATAAGATGTTTAGTACGCGTCCGGGCTCAGAGGGCACGCCGTGGTCAGGCCACGCGGTGAAATGGAAATGGTAGATCGTTCTCTTGACGCTCGGCTCGTCCTTTTTGGATACCAGAAAACGCCTGAGCGTGTAGTCCTGTGTCGACGACTCTGACTCGTTGAAGATCGTGTACTTTTTGATGACTTCAGTCTTGTTCAAGTCCGGCCAGTACCGCTCGCATTTCACCTTGCCCCGTTCTATTTCTTTCGTCGTCATGATTATGATTCGCACGTCTTCCTGCCATATCATAGACCAGAACTGGTAAATCGTGGTGGACAGGCAGCCTTGAGTCGCGATGTAGGTCTTGTTGTAGACGTGCTCGGCGTCGCCGTTCTCTGGCGCGACCGCGCACTTCGGTATGGTGGTGTTCACGTAGTTAGGATTCGATCGGATGACGAACGACGGAACTATCTTGTGGGTGCCGTTCTCCTGGGTTTTCGTGGGCTCCTTCTTCTCTTCCGTTACAACGACGCTCGTGTGATTCGGGGAGGTCCTGTCTTTGCTCTTGGAGGGGGCGCCTTCGCGCGTTTGCGGCGAGCTGTCGTTGCTGCCGTTCGAGTCCTGGGAGTCGGAACTGGTGTCGGTGCTGTCGCATCGGATGTAGTTGGCGTTGATGTAATCGGCGCCGGGCGGTGCATCGCTCGCTATGTCGCGCAGTACGACGCGTGTGTGGTCGAACGGTATTATGTTCTTATATCTATTCTTCCTTATATTCTCTGGCTTGGAGCCCTCCATCCTGTCGAACAGTTGCAGGTTCTCCATCATCTGTAACGTTTCGAACTCCTCCCAGAAGCCCTGTTTGTAAGCCATGCTCTCGATTGGGCCCTCGTTCTCCTTCTGCAGCTGTTTGACGCGCGTATGGAAATGTCGCACCTGAATCCGGGTAGCGTTGAAGGGCTGGATGAGCCGTAGGACTTCACCCGTTGTCTCGACCATTGGATAGTTTCTGTAGTGCTCAATTAAACTAACAAGGTCGTCGAATTGTTCACCGCCTCCAACGTCATATTTGTTGTCCTGCCTCCTAATGATGACGTGCGTCACGCGGTCTCTTGTTCTCACTGATAAAACGAAATCCCCAGGCTGCCTTTGTGACTCTCTCACGAGGAAGGACCCGTTCTTGCCATTCTCCAACATCATTCTCTCCGCTTCTTTAGCTGTCAGTTGTCCGTGATACCAACGCTCAGTTGTAGGATCGGCACAGTTAAGTGGAGTTTTTAACCGTATAATATTACCATTCTTTTCTCGCAGCTGACCCTGATTGTCCATATAGTGTTGGACTAGCTCCGAGAGAGTGGCAAATTTCTCGCCACCATAGAGATCAAGAAATTCACCATTGTTTTGAATTTTTATGTGTGTCACCTCATTACCCCTTCGCACAGAGAGTGTAAAGTCTCCCTTGTTGCTCATGCTGGGTCTGGCCAGGAAGTAGCCGTCTCTTCCACACTCCAACAGCAGTTTCTCTGCATCCACACCACTCAATGATGGGTGGAACCATCTTCTAGTGATCATCTTACAATTACAAAAAAAGCACCAACTGTATACTTACTAAACCTAGGTATCTATCAAATTAATATTTTTATTTCTTGCTTCCTATACCTCCATGCATTCTCTTCAATCATCTGTAAAAAACATTATTCACTTATAAGCATATATTTATGACGACCTTCAAGAAGAGCCATTCAGATTACCTTTTAACTAAGAATGTATTATTATATGTTAAAAGAAAACAAGCATTCTGTAAATTTATGTTAAGATTTTTAACAACAAATTTAAAATTATTCCACTATTTAACTTTAGCAAAATTATTACATTATGTCTTAAAAGGCATTAAGAGTCTATATACTATCTTTTGTCTCAACAAATCTTTGGACTTTTATATCTTAACACAATGTTATTTGACCCTTTTAACAAACAAGTTTAAAGTACAGATATAATTTGTAAATATATTCATTAATGATAATGATTGCTTTTCTGCATGTATAACTCAACAAAAATCACATAGGTTTGTTGCACTGGCTATACCGAAAGGCTTTTCTAGAATTACTTTGTGGCTAAACATAAAAACAGTTTATCAAATTTTTTTAAAGTATTTGTTTGTTTACTAAGATAATGGAAATAATATATTATAAATTCAGATACAGGTTCCATACATACATACTGAAAAAATTATAAAAAAATTCAGAGTCAAGAGAAAGAGTGAGAATATTAATTAAATTTACATTTAATTGTAACAAGTTCCAAACATTGCTGCGGGCCATAATAATAGTTTTACGATAAATGTACACACGCTACTTCTACTATACAAAGTTAGACATACTTATGTACAAGGCAGTACACAAAGGTATGACTTAAATACTCATTTCTACAATTTTTTTCAATAAAAATAAATTGTTATACTGTATTCTTACCTCCTAAAGGCACCCAAACAGTGAGCAATACGCAATATTCCTTAAAATAGGAATTATACAAATCGAACTGTTGTTGCTAAGCTGACTTTAGACTTTTTGTTTCACTGTTTTCAAGGGCGTATTCGCTAGTGTATGTATGCACATTAAATAAAAGCACTTTACAATATTATGATTAAAAAATCGTACTGATAAACATTTCTAATACATTTTTAAAATAATAAAACAAAACATATTTTATATGAAAAGGCAAAAAATAATTTCGTTCTTGGTTGCCTTACGGAAATGTCACACAACTTTTATCCGTTTTTTTTTGTCTCTACTTTGTCAGATTTGTCAGATGTTGACATTACAGATAACAAAATAATGTGAAGTAAAATTTAAACCGATTTGTAGAATTTTGGTTTCAGTATCTAAATTTTTAAATGTGAATTGTAGACTTAATAAATTAAGAACTGTAAAAGCTAAGCGAAAAGAGTATCTGGACGTTTATTTTTGATTCAATACACTAAAGCAAGCTGCACTTAAATCCCTGTACCGGCACCAATTAATTTGTCAGTAGAAATTTAAGTCATAATTTACCACGTGCTCAGTGGTGAAGGAAACAGCGCAAGAAAAAAAAATCTATGTAAATGGATACCGCTGATTCTACATGCAGGGCTACGTCTTGATCTGTGTTCTGACAAACTTTGCGCAAAAGTCGCCTTTGCTTAGCGGAAAAAAAGAGGCTCATACTTTTTAATAATTTTATTTCTATAAAGAATAAAATCTCATCTCAAAATTACATCTCAGATGGTGAGGAAGCTGCCAAGATAAGAAGTTAAACTGGACACTATTGTTCACCAAGTGCCCTTATCACTGAGTATATTCTATGGTTACTCCTTTTCAATGTCGCGAAAGCTCTAGATAAAATTTGAAACATATCGCTTTATGCGAGTCTGAATTGATTTGAATTACTTTGTACAAATGCACCCAAGACAAGTATACATGTAAAACTGTCGGTTTCGTTTTATTTGGTAACGGTAAGTCTTTTTTTTTACGAACTAAAGTGACGAGTCGAGCAAGAAGTTCGGCTTTACGCGTCGTGAACATAACATTACCATACAGAATTAATTTGGCCATGCGCTGAGTACATCAGATATTTAATAGGTCTATACGCCCAGTAATTACGCTGGCAACTGCCTTTCAAACCGAAACATAGTGCTTACACATTACCTTTTGGCGGTGGAAAACCTGGTAATGTAATGATACCACCCCAAGTGGACTAAGCAAAGAAGCCCTGCCACTGTAAAAAAAATGTGAAGTGTCAATAGAGCTCACAAAGTTGCAGGACTGCGTCAGTGTCATCGTCGTATATCAGCATTGTTATTTTTTTCCTGAGTTTGCGTTATGTCCATTCCTTTTATTATTTGAAGAAAGCTGTAAAATCCGACGGGCTAACATCATACTATCATACAAAGAGTTTAGCGTTTAAGGTGTATTTATAGTAAAACAGTGTTAAAAAAGAGTGAAATATGTTTTATTACAAGACCAAATATTACTTTTCATCGTTATTTGAAATTTTTTGAGATTTGCCGAAATAACTTGATATCACCTTTCTGACAGCTAATCTCTTATTTTGGGAAGAACTTTCCCCTTGATTCGAATTTTTGTTCCAATGTTCAGCAAAACTCTGTCGTCTAAACACTTTCCCCAACGATTGCCACTTCTGCTCAGGGCTTAGTTCTTTATCCTGGAAAGTTTCTTTGCTGCCAGAAGGTCGATCACCCTAGAATAAAACAATTTTAGTAAATAAATTTCACGAAAATTATTTTTGTGATCAGAAAAGATCATAGTAAAACTCAAAGACAATAGATATATTAAACATATGGCAAATAAAATACGGTCCTTACGTCATTCGATTTGGACGAACGTATTTGTCCTCTAAAAAAGTTGGTAATTGATTTCTTCCAATTTTTAGGATTTCTTAAAGAATTTAATTCTAAAGCACCAAGCCCATCTGCTGGGACTTTAGTTTTTTTTCGAAAATATTCTTCCTCCTTTTTTATAGCATCATTTTGATATTGAGAACCCTCGGGGCAAATCATTTTGTTGTTATTGTTGCTTTATTTTTATTTTTATTGGTAGGATGGCTTAAAATGTTTAAAAATAGTTGCAAATATCTATCATACTATTTTGGATCTTTAGATTGATTACTAATGTCATAATTAAATTTAGAATTGCGGCGATATTTTAAAAAGAAATAAATGGCCAAATTTATTTGTTAAGTAACAAAAGTCAAATAAAAATTACTTTTCAAAAGATTTTTATAAAATTCGTAAAACTCAAAATTGAAAATTCAAAAGTTCAGAAATTAACATATTTATTTAATAACATTAATTATTTATTTCAATCCATAGG
>DWHO01003006.1:0-12547 GCA_018247575.1 Eurytides lysithous rurik | reverse complement strand
TAATTAGCCGCGGCTACCACCAGAGGATTTAGGTGATTCTCAGACTTTTCGAAAAAGCGAGTTGATAGATCGCGGAAATGCTCACGTAACGTTTCCGACGTTACGTTACGTCTGCAGTCACTGTGCAAGGTGATGAGCGCAGCGCAGGGTAGGTAGTGTCTGATTGTGAGCAAAGGCATCACTTGCTATCAGGCGCCCAACTTGGTCGTTTCGTCACATTATCTCCTAAAAAAAATTTAATGACTGATTCATCATCGATATCTTGGGCTCTATTAAAGTGCTATAGTTTAATAGAGCCACGCACCTGCTCTCACTGCTGAATGGGCCAACTCGAACCGGATAAGTACGGCCGCGACCTCACAGAAAATCAGCGTAAAGTGGAAGTGTTTTAGGTTCCGCGTTTTGTCCAGTGAGTGAGGTAGCCTGTGGGACATCCCTCTCCCTCTCATTATTACCTAATTCACTCTCCCCTCCCGATCCCTCTCTCACCCCCTACGCCTTGTCCCTCCCCTACACTCTTCCTCCTTCCCTCTTTCAAAAATTCCCCCTTCCCGTTAAAGGCCGGGAACGCATTTGCAAGTTCTGTAATATTGCAAATGTCACACACACACACACACACACACTGTGTGTGTGTATGTGACGCACATACATGTATACATAATACATACCTACTCCTATGCATAAACAATCTTGCACTGTGTACACTCAACGTCATTTCAAAAAATACATAGATAAAAAAAACAAAAAAAAACGCAATTGTTTCTGTTCGGCGATTGAATATTCAAGGATTTGAAATAAATCAAGACCCTGTTAGCCCTCATAAATTATTTTGGGCGGCTAACCAACATCCTTCGGAGTTCTTGTGAACGATACTTATCAAATAATTAAGTGAAAGACGGCCGACGAATATTTCAGGACTATTACAAATTTTCGAGCACATTAAGGCTGCGGTCCTGAAAATCGAATCAAATAGTCCACTGCTGATTTTGAATTCTCTATTATAGTAAAAAATAATAAAAAAAACAAGTGCTTCATCTTACGCGTATTATTATCGTAATAAGCAATCAAATTAAGCACCACGTTATGTTTAATGAGATTTTACTATACATTTTTTTTTGAATTCTCATTTGAGCATAACAATGCAATTCCATACAGAAACTGTTCTAATTCGCGCTTCGCTCGACATCCTGGGCTTTAAGACTTTATATCTCAATGCCTAGTAATAACGCTAGCGACATTGTCCGTCAAACCGGTACACCACTGCTCACACTCTACAGCGATTTTAATACGATTTCTTGTTTAAATGTCATATAAATATCACTTGCATAAGTTCTATTTAAATCAAATTATTACTGTTAATATTAATTTCTTTACATTTATAGACCATTATTATCTCCGTATGTTTTTACCACGTTGTGCTTAAACGCTTCTACTTGCTAAACGAACGAAAGCTCCTGATTGCCTACGTTCTAATTGTACCCATTCACTACTAGTGCTATTGTTTCTGTTTTTTACTGAGGCACTGCCATGATTATAGCAGGCAAATGATGTTCCATACCTTTCTGTTCCAGAATATCATATGGGTGGAAGTTACCAGATGTGGAGAAGTGCTATACTTTATGAAAAGATTTTTAAAGAATCTAATAACAATCAATACAGTAAAGTACAAGTAAAAAAAATTAAATCCTACCCTAATAAATTGCATAAAAACAAATAAAACACATAATTAGAAAAATAACTAAACCTACGAAAATCTATAATTACTGTTATTACACAAAATTTTAGTGGATACGTTCAGTCCTTCTTTTGGATTGATTTTGCAGTAAAGCGTGTATTATATCTATCTATAGCTTTTAGATTTTTTTAATCCCGACATTTTTAAATACTTTACTACGTTTAAATGTAACATCCCTAGAAAGACGTAGGTGTCTCTAGCCCATGTACAATCATTACCTTGGCGCCCTCTAATGCGGTCAAAATGGTATAGATATAACATACGGCAAGTTCTGCGGCTGGCGCCCCCTAACATCACTGCAACCGTGTGCAACACACACCCTGCACTATAGATATAGCCGCCTCTATGTAGGAGTATACAAACTGGACTCTTGTATGTGGAGCGAAACTTTACTCTTACATTTTTTAAGGTGTAGTCTGACAAACGAGCAAGTAGCTCACCTGATGGTAAGCGATCTCCGCCCGTAGAAATTTCCAACAGAACTTGCAAATGCGTTGTCAACCTTTAAGTGGGGAATTTTTGGAAGATAGGGAGTGAGATGATGGGAAGATGGTATGGGTGGAGGGAAAAGAGCTCCCCTCTTTCCCTGGCATGGTGGGGGGGAAAGGGAGGAGATGGAGGGGTATTGGCCACCGGCCACCTTACTCACCGGACGAAGCGCGGAAGCAAAACCACTTCCAATTTACGGCAATTTTCTATGAGGTCGTGGTACTGATCCGGTTCGAGCCAGCCCATCAAGCAGCGGGAACAGCTGCGTGGCTCTACCACCATAAAATATAGTGTCAGCTGGCAGACAAAATATGTAGCTCACATGTAGCAAAGTGGTTTAAAAAGCATTCAGAGTCGCTTTATAATGTAGAATTGGAATACCCAAATATTATAGTATAGTTGATAAACCAATTTTCGAGTTGTAAAAAAATTATTAAATATTCTTTCATTTATGACAAATAAGATTTATTTTTACGCGTGTGTCTCAGGAAAAAAGCTGGTAGACAAAATGTGTAGCTCACGTGAAGCAAAGTGGTTTAAAAGGCTTGCAGAGCCGCTTTATAGTGTAGAGTGGGAATACCCAAATATTATAGTATAGTATAGTTGATAAACCAATTTTCGAGCTGTAAAAAACTGTAACATGTTTAGGGTTCTGTGTGTATATGTTACTCTATTCCTGAAAGCTCCTCGTCCTAATGTTTTTCAATGCTTGCGTTATTCATATTTATAAAAATTATTAGACGTCGAAAAAAAATAATACAAAATGACTGAATTATTAATTTCTTGATCTTTGTTTTTAGCCTTTACTCATTTTTTTATCACATGTGTTTTTTTACAATTATTTCTTAATATTCATTATTAAATAAATACCTAACAATAAAGTATAAAAAGGAGGATCTTACCAGCTGAAAGGTTTCCACCCAGTCAACTCGGGCAGTGAAGACAAGTTGTGATCCTGAAACCCTTAAACCGAAAGAGAAAAAACAAGAAATAACAGAAACTCATAGCAACTTTAAAAATAAAAACAGTTATAAATAACGGTGATAACCGTCATTTTATAATTCCTAGCCGTTATGTATTATGGCAATGAAAAAACACTAGTAACGGAGACGTTACAAACTTAAGTCATTGTATAACAAGTCGCCTCGTGAGATAGTCGACTGGCCTGTAATCTGATTGCAATGACAAGGGATATTCGTGTGAAATTGTAGTTGAAATTCGACCATTGTCTATAATCTATGAGTCTGAAGATAAGATATAATGTAATAAAGGTATCATGAGTACCGGTTTCAATTAAACTTACAAGCCGTTAGGACGCGCTATGTTAGCCAAACTCTTAACATAGATAATATTGAATATTCTACGTTTCTCCATCAATCATATGAGACTACGTTAAGACTTACTTTTGCTGAGCTACTGTTGATCGGTCACAGTTCAACGTAAGATATAGGCTATTTGCAATCGCTTTTATTTATCCAACTTCTAAAGTGTTTTCTATTTATAATAATTTATGATTAAACGTACTCGATTAAATTTATTGACGTTCCTTTTTTTATAATTTTTGTTTTGTAGATTTTCTGGTTAGAACCGATTTGCGGTGCATTATTGTTATAATCTCTTAATCTCAAAATGGATCAAAAGTTTAATAAAAAAATTGAATATGTCAACGTACGTGAACCAGAGTCCTCGCAACATTTGTTTGAGCGTTCCTTGACTTGTAAAAAAAGAAGAAGTATGGAGAAGGAGGTTTCATAGTTGATACCCCACTTAATAACAAGTTGTTTTCCCATCTTCATTTTGTAACTCACAAAATTCAATACGTTAGTGTAATCCATACGTGATTTGCTTCTTAATTTCTTTTATAACAACGAAAAAACTACTATAATATACTATAAGGTATGTTCAGGGTATGCCCTTGCTATTTTACTTTTTTCTCAATGGTTGTCTTAGCTCTGAGATTTAGCTCATTAGCACCACAATTTGTGAACAGGAATTGATAGACAGTGTTTAACAAACGAACTGTTCTATAGCCATAGGGATTTAATCGAATAAGAAATTTCGAGGTGTTCTTTTTTTTTACTGAAAGTGTAATTTTACAAAAACAGCAATCCAAACATTTTGCATGGCCAGAAAATCAACATTTTACGTCATCAACATCAAAGTAGATATTACCAATATAGGTCCTTTTGAAATATTTCAAATAAGCATTACAATAGACTCACGAACGCCCACAAGGTAAAAATGCCCGCAAAGTTATAATAGTTGTAGCAAACAGAAATATCACATATTAAAGAAATTTGCGTCAGCTGTCGCACAAAGTAATATTGAAAAAACGTGGAAATCAAATTTTATGTAAACGAACTTATGTAATAAATTACGTAACGTAAGTTCGAATTTTCAAGAAGTTATAACAGATTCAAAAAGAGAATTTTTGAATATATGTGACCCATATCTATTCATATATCGTATTTATGTATCAAATTTACGAAAAAAAGTGTTGACACAAATAAAAAAAAGATATAATAACATAAAACATAGAAACAAGGAGTTTAAATATTAATACAATAATAACAATTGCTTTCAACTGTCTATTGTCATTCCAAATATTCGATGACAGTATATTACACAAATATCTAAACAGCAATTTTAAAAAAATGTAGAGGAGATAAATATGAGGAATAAAAAATTAATAAACACTACTAATAAAAACTTGAAATTACAAAAAGAAAATGGTAACGAAATTTAAACAAAAAAAAGAACATAACTGTTTAAGTTTTCGAGTAATTTTATATGCAGCAAGTTGAATGGATTCTAGATTATGTCACAGCGTTGCAATTTGCTACGTGTAAGTGTAAAATACAATTAATGATAACAGAATCTATTTTAATATTAATAATTCATTCATTAATATTAAAAATAATAAAATTATAAAATATATAAAATAAATATATATATATATATATATATATATGTGTGTGTATTTCAGGTGATAAAATAGATTTTTTTACGATTATCAACTCTTGACCTAACTAAATACTGGGAGAAGTTAGAAGCACATTCGGTGCAAATTGATAGCTATATATATATATATATATATATAGCTAATTTGCACCTACTATTTTTAAAACTTTGTTAAGAGTAATTGGAATCTAATTGGCCCATTTCTTTAGGCGCTCGCATCATTAATCATTATTAGTTTAATCGTTCAAAATATAGATTAAGTAACGACATTTAAATGTCCTTTTCTATACTTAAAGCGTTCTATACATGTCATTAAGATAACTAGTGTATTGAATGGCGCTTAAGAACGGAGTATAGGAGAAAGGACTTCTTTCAGACAAAAATGCAACAACGTTTTAACCAACATAAAATGGAATTGAATATTTTTATTGTAAATCTAATTGAAAATATTCAAAACTATTTTTTACTTTTAATATCGAATTTACTTTAAAGCAGAATATGACACTGGCATAAATAAAAAAAAAGAAGGGCTATTTAAATTTAATATTAAATAAAAGTGTTACCAGCCCTAGTTGGTATTGGATGCTTGTCGCGTCACCGCGTGACAGGCGCCGACGCCAGTCGCGTCTCGCGCGAATGTTAAGTAAATCGACAAGCGTGAATTTTTTGCACGAGAGGTTTCGTATATTATGCGCTCACAATTGCCATGTGGTAGTCAGTAAGTATTTTTTCCCTATAGTTTATTATGAAAGGTAAATCAAGAAGGTATCAACTGAATTTGTAGAATGAGGTAAAAATGCTTTAATTTTTATATACATACAGATTCGAAATTTCTTTACATTGTATTTAACAGTTTGACAGATTGACGACGAAGATTTTTGATTTATCGATAATATATAATATTATTAAGTTTAGAACGCTATAATAAAGTTTCTGAAATCAAATCAGTTACTCCCGCGTGGTCAAAATTTAAAAACATTTAAAGATAGTGGATGATAGTTATGTGATTTGATTAAATCGCTAAAATATATATTTATTGATTAATTTATTTAAGCCTCTATACTAACTACATATCTCTGTGTAAGAGTGTAGTAAAAAGCATATGAATCACATCAAAATGCACAATAGTACGTATGTATATACTTAGTCTTGCCATAAATATAGTTACAAAGAAAACAAATTTTTTTTCATTATACGTAATATTTATTACTGTTACAGCGTGTTAGTTTAATACATTAATATAAAATCATTGAAAATATATAAAGCTTATTCGAGGTAGTCTCCATTGGCTGCAATACAGTTATCAATAGCAGCACGCACTCTTTCTATGGAAAAGTTATTCACTTCCAATCATATGGATTGTTTTAGTGACTCCAAATTATCATGGCATTTAGAGCAAACCTTACTCTCTAAATCTGACGATAAATCATAATCCGGTGGATTAAGATCAGGACTAGACTGACGGCCAGTCTTCAGCTCTGATGAAATCCGGAATAGAGCTTTCAGCATAAATACGGTCATTTTGTTTGTTAAAGTATTGCTCAATTGTAAATATTTTTTTGTCCGTAAACAAAATTTTTCTGTACCTTTTGCGTACCGCTTAAGTAGTTGTTTTGATTTTACCACCCTATTCTTTTCTAAGTTATCAAGAAATGACCAATGCGTCTCTTAAAGGCTGCAAGTCCTAAGTCATCTTTGAAAATGCGTATTTTCATTTCCCGAGATAATAATAAAATAATAATTTAAAAAAAAATCTTTTGCTTTCGGACATGATTTCTTCGAATTATTTCCCTTACAGCTTTGAACGCTTTTTTCGTAGGAACACTACGTGGACGGTCAAATCTTTTTCCGTCACAAACAGAGGTTTCATTGTACCTATCAATAGCCCGATACACAAACATTTGACTAAGAGCTAAGCGTATGAAGGATTTTTAAAAATTGTATTTGGCTCCGTAACTACTTTATGTAATGCAATCAAAGCGATTCGGTTCTCTTTATCACCCCACTCCATTTTAATATCACAAAATATTTTACAATGTATTAGCGCGAAAATAAGAAAACAATGAACAATCGTATAAAAATGGACAGATTCCAAATTCAAAAGTAATATTTTGTTTATTTTTAATTGTAACGGTATTAATGGCCAGACTAAGTATATATATGATCCTCTGCGGATCGACACGGAACCCCGAAAGGGGAAACTTCCGAAAAGTAAACCGAGACGCGCGTGAAATATAAAACTAGATAGGTACTTCCCAATTCCCTAAATAAGCCGGTCAAGTTTTCGATGAAATATTCGAATTCGAAACTTGAAGGGGGGGTAATATTTGAAATCCTGAAATAAATAACAATTAAAATATACAATGAAAGAATCGATTAATAGTTGAATGAATTTTTTCCAAGCAATTTTAGCACTGAAAAAATTGCAAATGAAACATCACCATCGATTCATTCAGTACAGTCCTAATTCTGTTTTTCCGTTTAATTACTTGAAACTAGACAGTATCGTCCTTTTAATTAATTGTGTATGCATATAACGATAACTTTTATTACAGAGAATAATCTGATTGCTATTTGAACTGCGTTTTCTTCGAGATATTAGATTTTTCATTCTTATTTGCATTTCGTTTGTTGACGGACTGCTGCAATTTATGGCTCCGACGTTATTGTTCAACGAACGAAGTAGAGACTTTGATCGGCGCTCACCTTTTTCGCGTTCGCGTGTTCGAAGTTGAATCCCATGTAGAGCGCGGTCTGCTTAAGTTGCCTCAAACTGCGAATTCGCACTTTGGGGTCCCGCTCCAAAAGCCTCATAAGTAGGGTCCGTGACGCTACTGTCAAATCTCCCGCGCTTGTCGGCAACGTGCCCGGCGGCGGTCGGTTGACATTTTGCACCCTTTTCTCATCCCTGTTAAATCATTATCATATGTTTATTAATGCAGACGGACTTGTGCATTGGAATTATAACTTAAAATACGATTGAGAGCTACAGCGAGCTTGAGATTGCAAATTTAATTTAATTTAGTATTTATATTTCTGCTTCTTTTCTGGTGAGTGAAGTTTACTAACTACCGGAATTACCCACATAAAGATTCCAAAGTATATGTAACCTTCCCTTAAGCAATAAAAATATGAACTAAATTCAAAGAAACTGTTCAGAAAAAACAAGTATAAAGTACCGACTTGAGATAAGATATTTTCGTATCCAAAGGGGCTATATAATTTTCAGACAACTGCTTAGGGTCTATTACAGTAGCATAATTTTACTTTTGCATTATGCTAGGGGTCCATGTTTTTTAAATTATATGCGACTGAAAAATCGAGTGACCTTAACTGACCAAACAAATAAGCTTCTTCTTCAGAATATGTTGTACCTCATGCGGAATCTAATAGCTGGCACTGGCTCCTCTTTTTTTTTTAATAAAAAAACAGTAAAATCTGATAATAAGCAATTTGATGACATTCTTTGCGGCTATATGCAACAAGACAAGTTGAGACTTTTTAATAGACCCTACCTGACTATGGTCGGAAAATTGCTTGTGACGTTGTTAATGGCAGTTTCAACCCCGTCTTCTCCTTCGTCAATCGAAGCTGGATACTGTAAGCAAATATTAATATGACCTTAGGATGCGAATTATCTCGTCTGTTTCATGACTATGAACTATTGTAAAATGTTCGAAACATCGGGAATTAAAAAAAATCGAACACGATGAAATCCGTAAATTAGTTTCATTTTAACAAGGTAAATGCAAGAAATCATTAAAAAAGGGGGAAGATAAAGTCACCAAGCAGAAGATAGGATTTTCAAGAGAATACCTTGAGTCATGCTTATTTATGCAAACTTTAGTTTTCATTATTAAATCTCATGCAAAAATACAACCACAGGGTGTGACAGCGTCGAACAAAAGTTGCTGAAAAGCCTATCTCACTCTACCCTGATCAAGGGCCGGGGCTGAGTTTACAATTCTAAAATAGAGTCGAAAAAAATAGTTGTTATTTTTTCTCTCTCTCTTTAAAAACGCCACCCCTATTGTAAGATAGAAATATCTTGTGTTACAAGGAAATGCGAAATTTATGTATGTGTATGCACAAATAAATTTCACAGGCACAAAAAACGCCCAGATTCGGAACGATTTTTTTGTAGTTTGTATTTACAAATTTGTAGTTCATACAAACATTTGCGTCGGGTGGGAATCAAATCCACAACACCAGCAGCTGCGGCAAACGGGTCACATGTGTCTCCACTCCCTCTCTCCTCCTTCCTCACCATAACTCATCTTCCTTCTTTCTTTCAAAAATTCCACTCCCCTTCCTTAAAGGTTGGTAACCCATTTGCAAAATTTATAATGTTGCAAATGTTCATGGGCGGTGGTGATCACTTACCATCAGGTGAGCCACCTGCTCGTTTGTCAGCCTACTCCGTAAAAAAAATATATATTATTCATTTCTTTCTATTTATTCAATAAAAAAACCTTGAAGTAGTTATTTCAAAAAACGTTAGTTTAATTGAATTTCTCCGCTGAACTGAATAAGTAACTCTTGATCAGCAACGGAACCGCCCCTTGTATCAACAGTAGCAACTTTTAATAATATTATAATCGCGACAACTTATTTATTTATTCACACATTAATTTCCCTTCGGTTAAATCAGATCAAATAAGGCTTTTAAATGTATGCAATGCGAAAGCTTCTCTCGCAATCCATGAGGGAGTAACTTATCTATTACTTATGTGTAGCCTAAGGTTAAGATTAGGGTACTAGGGACACCACGCTGGTTAACATTTGACTGAAAGTTTCTCTTTTTATCCAACAAACAAGGAAACTATTATATGATCACTACGCAAGTAAGGTCTTAACATAATCACATCCCATCCCATAAATCAATGCGTGCCATTTTTAATCAATTAATCAACCTAGTAACAAACACATCTTCGCCCTCTTCCGGCTTTTACTTGTATTAGAGAGCGTGCATAGCATTTATATTATCAATTTAAAATAATTTACATAAATGACACAGGTGAAGTTCTAAAATGCAATCGAAGTCTAATTATAATAAACAAACTCAATGAAACGACCATAACGAGAAGAGATTTAAATTTGAGACACGTAGTAGGCATAGATAGAGGGAATAGTTATAAATAAGCGAAACTACCATATCGTAGACATCATGGTGTGTCTTTAATCCCGTATGAAATAACAACGCGGCTTATATTGGCTTATATAATAAAATATAAATACGACCGTAATTCAAACTTAATGGCCCTTGGACATGCGCGTGCACGGCTGAATTAACATCCAACTGCGATCAATTTATAATAAGGACCGACCGTTCGTACTTACACATGATCCTGAGCACTAATTTTTAAATAACCCTTACCTTACTATGCAGGGCTGCTATCTAACCATAAAACAAATGACAACTATAGTGAATAATTTAATTTTACTCGAATTACTCAAAACAAGTAAAGTTTATAAAGGAAAATTACGGATATGAAAGTTATATATCTGCCGCACATTTAATAGCCCATTCAGTGATATGAAAAAAGGCATGCTGACAAATAAAAGCGCGGGAAAAAAACTGACTTGGTGGCTAATGAAGCTGGAGAGGTGGCGACATGGCAACCCTAGCGCGAAGAGAACTAACCCGCTCCGTCGGACCCGTCCGACGATGAAAAAAAGTCCAACACCGCTCGTCCGGTTAAAAATAGGGAGCGCGGGGCTTAATTGCACACTTGGAATTTACAGCACGTTTTAACGATTGTTAGTACATCGAGATAAATGCAGGCCGACGCGGGGGCGGGGTAATGGTTTCGCGTAGATTGTGATGCGCTACACTATTACATACGCGTTAAAATGGACTCGAATGGTGCGCTCGCAGAACGGTAAGTCCGGTCTCACGTAGGCGCCTCGCTGGCCGGTGAATTTTAAAACGTCCAAAAAAGAAGCATACGCACTAAAAAAATTACACACGTTTGAATTTGGAACGAGACGCCTAGATCAGCGTCAGACTGACAAGGCGCCAAAGCGGAGACACCGCTAGCTTAGTTGCATTCGTTTGAGTTGACACTTGCGCCATGAAACGCATTGCATTGCGAGTTGCATTGCGTTCGGGATGCTTAATCTGCACGATTCCACGGAGGAGAGTATAAAATGGTAATTTAATGTGATTCCCGTCGGCCTGGGTACGCGACGGCCGTAATGTCGTTGGGGAACCAGCAATTGGGTGCTTAGCTTACGGCGGCGGTCACTCGAGCGATAAATTAAGATCGCTGTACAGTTAGAATTAGCGCTGTGACTACTAATCAACTGTTATCTTTATCAAAGTGGCTGCATTGAATGTTTACATTTCGATCCGGTCACGATTCGGCCGCATTTGTGAATAAGAATCGGGCTCGGGCAATAAGAATCCAATTAACTTTTGCTACCTGCGGCATGGAGTGCCTTGCGAGCGTTTTACTGAGCGATTGTCGCGAAATATGTGCGCTTACTTTGTCGCATTGTCATTTCATGACGGCAGGAATGAATGTTTTATTTTTATTTATGGTACAATCATTTTTATCGACGTTGAGTGTCTAATGCGATTTTTTTAGTTTGTATCTGTCATAATTTTAAGTTTTTTTTATTTTATTTTTCTTGTACACGAAAAAGAAGTGTTGGTGATATATTTTGCAAGTAAGACACGTATTATGTAATGAAAAAAGAAATTAGACAACCTAACGATAAACTTGCAAGTTATGCTATACTGTTACTATTAAATTTGATACCCATGACGTATACTTTGATATTCTAATTGTTGGCTGTGGCGTCGTTGGTCATCGATTCGTGCCCGTGGGTAGTTTTTGTATGATATATCATATTTTTTTCAAATCCGGAACTATATCTAATGTATATCATACATAATAAGCGTCAGACACTTTTAATGTTAACTTGCCATAATATGCTGTATGTTCGAATAAAGTGCTAAAAATATGTGAATTCATAATTTTTATACATAGGTACAACAGTTACTGTTCGAAGTTCGACCTGCGAATTCATATAATTTTTAACACGATTTAAATCTTCAACGAAGCCTAGTTGTTACGTATTAAGTATTAATTAGAATACACTTTACGTCGATCAGCAAGATCCTTCGAAACGGGATACCTGTTCTCGGAAATGAGGGATCGCGGGGAAATCCAAACAACTTTTAAAGTGGATAATTTCAGAGGAAGATGTAGTAAAATTTATAAAAATACTATATACAAATTACAAATAACAACATATTATAAAATCAAAAACCAGTCAAAAAAAAAGGCTAGTCTTACTTTATATGAGATGAACAAAGGAGATATAAATGCTCTTGCGTTTCGCAAGCACAAAGAC
>DWHO01003005.1:0-12547 GCA_018247575.1 Eurytides lysithous rurik | reverse complement strand
GGAGTGAGAGGTAGGGGAAGACCGAAGAAAGTGTGGATGGATTGCGTGAATAAAGACATGAGTGTGAAAGATGTGACAGAGGAGATGACGGCTGATAGAGGAGTATGGAAGAAAATTACAAGTTGTGCCGACCCCACCTAGTGGGATAAGGGCAGGAGAAACAAGAAATTTGTTCTTTTCCAAAATTATTTTTTATTTCACGCCTTAAAAACAAACTGCTGACACAGTGTAACAAATATGCAATGGATACAGAAAATATATTCCCGATGTATGCAAAAGGTACTTGAAAGAATGCTGCAAGAGCTTAGTGTACCACTGGCCTAAGCCGTCCGCGATGGCCAGTTACAGTGGTCAGTGCCGCGCACTTTCGCCGGCCGCCGCGGCATTTCTCCCCAAGGACACGCCAAACCTGTCCCGTAGGGATGTGCCGACATTCCCCGGCACTAATAAAGATTAATTCAAATCATTAATTATACATTAAGCGTACCTAACATTAATTTCTTTTGATTCAGTTTTTTTTTAATTGAACTAAACTCTTTTTATGGAGGAGGAGGAAGAGGCAAACGAGAGAGCGGCTTACTTTATGGTAAGCGAACAATGCTACAATTGAACAGTCGTAACTTTACAGAAATAAAGAATGCGTAGCCGGCCTTTAGGGTGAGAATAGAGAGGGATAAGAGAGAGGAGAGGGAGTGGACCACAGGTCACCTCACCACGATACGCGGAAACACAAACACTTCCACTTTACGCCGATTTTCTGTGAGTTCGTGATACTTACGGTGGTAGAGCCACGCAGCTGTTCCCGCTGCTGAATGGGTCGGCTCGAACCGCATAAGTACTACGACCTCACAGAAAATCTGCGTAAATTGGAAGTCTTTTTACTTCTGCGTTTCGTTCGGTGAGTGAGGTGGCTGGTGGTCCATTCCTCTCCCTCCCTCTCTCACATCCCTCTCTACCACTTCCTCTATCCCCTCCCTCCTTCCGATCGCTCGGTCCTCCTACCTCCTAACCACTTCTCCACCCTCCCTCTTTCAACAATTGCAACTGGCTGGCAACTCATTTGCAAGTTCTGTAATGCTGCAAATGTCCACGGGCGGCGGTAATCACTTACCATCAGGTGAGTCACTTGATCGTTTGTCAGCCTAATTCATAAAAACAAACTTATTGCTCGAGGCAGCTCATTCGGCAGCACTTCCATTCTTCTTCTTCCAGGGATCATATTGTAGACACGTCAAAACTACTCTATTACGCGATATCTCACATTATGTTAATGACGAAACAAAAAAGTCGAATGTTTCGATAATTCTGATTTCCCATGAGAATTGATGTTGGACAATTCATCATATTGTCCTTCCGACTTAAAACGATGTCATATTACGAACAAGAACGAAGAGTAGTCGTCACATTGACGACGTCACTATCAAAGAAATAATATTGCACATTTAACCAGACAGCTCGAGATTCCCTGCGAGAGGTTTTTAAAAAAAGTGGTATTCTGACAGTTGCCTCACAATATTTTAATACTTTCTTGAAACTCAGTGACAAACATGCGGTAAATACAAGAAATAAGAATAAGCTTGTAACACCTCGATTTCGTCTCCAAAAGGTAAAAAAACCCTTCATGGGCCTGAGTATACGCATATGTAATAAAATTCCGCAAGATATCCTGGATCTATCATTTGAGCGTTTTAAAATTAAAATTAGATATAATCTATTGCATAAATCTTATTATACTGTTTAAGAGCTTCTGGTGGACCAAAATGCGTGGAGTTTAGTCAATTGACTCGTACGTGGGATAGATATTATTGTATTAAGGTAATACTGTAACGACATTTTAAAAGAGTTCAACTGTTGATTTTCTCGTCGGCTCTTCTCAGCAGAACTACATTCCGAGGAGATGGTAGCTTTCTCACGAATTGAGTTGTAAAAATGACTATTCAAAAGTGCTTGTTAAGGTCTATTTGAATTAAAATATTTTGATTTGATTAGATTTGCAATTTGCTGGGACTTCCTCCGTGGACCCTTGTGGACTTTATACAAGTACCATTCTAAGATCAATGAATGACTAATATAAGTCTTTGCCTTTGTCATCACAACAACACAGTAACAGGGCTAGGATTCTTGTAAAGTCTACCTAGGGTAGTACCGCGCCATTGCCAGTTATATACAAGCACTGCTGTGTTCTGGTTCGAAGGGTAATATCGCAAAAACATTTACTGGTTATAGAGGTATACCATCACCCATCTCTAGAGTGATAAGTGCAGTGTGAAGTCGAACAGTTTTGAACAAATGCAATTCACAATGCTGAGTGATACTGTATTGTAGTGATATGTACAGGCAAAGGTGTTGCCTGTTATCATCGACTAGTCATTAGATCTGCTAAAAAGAGATCTTTCTGAAGCTTTGAGTTTTCTATATCCTTATATAGGTTGTAAAAGAGCAAATTTTTCTCCATCAAACACTAATACCTATAAGGTTCAGTTGATTTTACATCTCTAATACATCTACATGAAACTGATCTTCTTTTGCAATGCGTCAGTCCTAGATATATATACATTAGTAAAATGGTTAATTTGAAAATAACTACAATATTATTTAACATTAGCATTACATACTAGGTTGTTCAATTAATTTTGCGGTTCGATAAGAAAAACGCAATTTTATGGTTTGAAATTTATTATTCAGTATAGTCTCCTTGAACATATACAACATATGTTCCAACGAGATTCGAACTTATGAATTCCATCCCTGAAGTGAGAATCTGAAAGTGCTGCAAAATACGCTTCCTTAGCTGTATGACCTCATCATTTTATGAAAAAGCTCTCCACCTATGAATTTTTTTTCCACGAGTCTAGCCTCGTTTTGATTTAGGATCATGATGATAGACCTAAATCTTTACCATAGTGATGAATCGATGCACAAAATCCACTTTAGCCTTTCAAAAACGCTCTTAATATTATTGTTTCTCAGCATTCAAATGTGTTTTTGTTTTATTGTTCCACCCATTGTGGATTGTGGACGGTGTGTTCCACACAGATTTCTAAAACCTAATATTTCAGTCAATATACTTATTGCTTACTCCGCCCGATGATGCCTAGAGCTTCTACTAAATGTCTTTCGGTCACTCGACGATTTTCCAATACGGTATCCTGTATTTTCTCTACGATTTCTGGTGTTGTTGCTATTTTTGGACTTCCTTAGCGTGGATCGTCTTCAAAGCTTGTACGTCCACGTTTAAATTGAGCAGTCCATCTTTCTACTGTACTAATTGAAGGTGACACTTTCAACATTATAGTCTTTATACACTTTTAACAATAAAAATTCAATCACTGTACGATACTCGATGTTTTCCATTGTAAAAAAATACTGCGAAACGTCAATACTAAATGGCTTGTAACTAAGAATGAATTGACTGATTGGAATGAAAGTCCACGTTCGTTCACATAAAGAGTGTGCCAACATATGAGAAAATGTAAATAAATTTAGGCTAGCAACAACTCTCTGTCTTATGGGACCGCAAAACTTATTGAACAACCTAGTATATGATAGTTATAGACGTATACATATGGCATTAATCATTTAGGTCATTGGAAATGACGTAAGCTTGAGGTTACTTAAATCTAGTACATATTTCATTTAATTTCGACGAAGGGGTTACCTGGGCCTAAACTATTAAATGTTTTTGGTATATATTCAAGTTTTTCTCCCCACAACCATGAACGTTACAAATATCCATAACAGTATAATAAAATTAAAACACGATAAACTTTGTAACTTTAATGTAAATTATAAAAGTAATTTTACTTTTTTATATGTAGCCGTCTTACTAATAGTATTTAGTCTAGAAGAATGGGAGTTACATTTACCTCAACCAGAACTCTCGCTAACTCTGGATACTGATCTGCAAACTGAGAGAGCCGGTAAATTGAAGGCAGATAAATTCGAAGACAAATGATGAGGATAATATATTAAACCGGTATAAAAAGGTAAGCAGTGACATAGAATCACTAATTTACATGATCTAAAGGATTGTGGAAAGTAAAAGTTCAAGAAAGTTTTTTTTTACTTTGAACAACAATACCACATCATATGTGCTCGTTGCATGTTTAATAGTGATGCAAAAGATTTAAATGCATAAAGCTTGTCTATACACAAGCTGGATAGACAACCTCTTTTAACATATATATGTAGTATGTAAAAAAACAGTTCGATTCAATTCGTTTTAGCAATACAACGAATATACAGAGGAGAGAATAAAGAAAAGCTATGATTTTTATGTAATGTTAGTTCTTTCGGTGGTACAGCCATGCAGTTGCACCCGCTGCTGAATGAGCCTGCTCAAACCGGATAAGTACCACGACTCCCACGTGGCCTATCCCTTCCCTTTCTTTCGGCCCTCTCTCACTCCCCTCCCTATCTCTTTCTCCATCCCCAAGGGGTCCCCCTATTACTTCGATCCTCCTCTTCCTTCCCTTTCATTCCTTTTCGCTCCCCCTTAAAAAAATTCCTCTTCGTAAAGGCTGGCAACGCTTTTACTAGTTCTATAATGCTGCAAATGTCCACGGGTGACAGTGATTACGTACCATCAGGTGCGTCGCTTACTCGTTTGTCATCATAAACCATAAAAAAGCACTCTACCACTTAGATAAAGCTTACACTATTCGTGCTATTGTTTTATTGTACAGTAACTTTGTACATAACTTCCGAAATAAACATACATACCTATACAAATATTTTAACTTTAAAATACTTCTATGTCTATGTACCTTTGAGAAGTTAAATACTATTGGAAGAGCAGTGTCTTCAACACAAGCACTGTGTAGAGACTCTATCCATTAATTAATTTGTAATATAGAACTTTTTGAAGTAAATAAAGAATATTATTATCAGTGTATAAAAACGCAAGTGTTGTATACACCCGTTTTTATCATCCGCCTATGAAAGTGAAGAAATATACTGACTACTAACCACAGTTAAAAATTAAAACTGACAGGTGCATTGTACATCACTATTATGGCGGTCTTTGATGCCCCAACGTCTGCAACAGACTAATAAATATACATAAATATACTTTACGAGGAATTCACGAAACATCATAAAATTGTTATTCAGCTTAGTAATTCACAATTTATTTACACTTCACAAGCGTGTTTTATAAATTTGAATAACGAATGAATAACATGCATTAATTCAACAACTTTAAATTAGATTTTTTTTTTGGTAAATTGGAAAAAAAACATAAAGAATGTAAATAAAACCTAAGTTTTCATTTCTTCCTGTTCAGAATTTGATTTGTAGTGATGATACGATGATGCTAACATGAAATTTAATGTCAAATTGTTTACTACGCGGAAATCTCATTTTGCTTTCGTATATTTTCACTTTAGTCAATTTTTTCGATAGAGTACTGTACACTGATCAGCTCACAAATTATTCGTATGCCAAACATTCATCTGATCGGTTGTTCTGCCGCTGAACAAACCAATGAACATATTTTCGGATACAAGTATAACTCATATTAGACGTCGTTTACAAAAACGAATGTGAACGGAGATGAAAACTTACTTGGAATACTTTGGCCATATTGCCAGAAACAACAGTGAACTTAGAAACACTGGTGGTGAGGGGCATAGTGGAAGGGACACGGCCTTGAGGCAGAAACCCGACGATGCTCTACGCTAGACTCCAGGCATAAATAATAGACGACGAATGATCCATAAGAAATTGTTCCCTTGAGGTACTCACGACCCGATTGAGAAAACTGACGCTAACAGAGAGAGATATACAAAATAGAATAAATTTTGAAAAAAAAAAACAACAAGTAAATTTGCAAACGTTAAAACAAACTAGTAAATAATACTAAGAAATAATTAAAATTACCAAAACCGTGTTCTTTAAACGGTAGATCGTACTATAAAGATTATTACATTGTAACGTGTTTATTAACGACTTAGTTAACGAGTCTAAATGTCATCCGCCATTTTGAACGAGAACACTATCTATGGTTTACTGTAATATTAAATATATTTTTTTTTATTTGGAATTACAATAAACCCTTGTCACAATACATAACCTTGTACTTTGCTGTAGAAGTTTTAATCCAACTGATTTTTTATTTAATCGGCTTTTATAAATACAAAGTATATAAAACAGTTGAGTTTAAATGAAATTGAGTAGAATCACATGAATAATTATTAAGTGATTTAAGAAGCTGAATAATTTTCATCTCGCGCTGTGTCCTGTTACAATTAAGCAAGCAATCTTTCAGCTTTTTTTAAACTAATATATAAAATTGCAGAATTTTAATAATTTTTTTATAGAATTAAACGACTATCTCTTCATTGGTTTTAAGCTAAATCACTTTTATATTGCGAAGTGTCGAGTTATGTACTGTAGTTCCCTCTAAAACATGGTAGATCGGTCTCGGTGGCATATAAAACGCGTCGTAGGAGTATTCCCATATAATATGAAAATGCGTTATAAGAGTAGCGTGTTATAGGGGGGATTACTGTATACAATCAGAATTTTCACTCGACAAACGTCAGACTATTTGGCGGTCAAGGAATTCTCCTAACTCGCTACCTGGTAAGTACGACTCCGTATCGTTGGCAGTTTTCGAATGTCACCGAATTTCGCACCGACTATTTCCCCGGACCGAACACTCGGAATACCTTAATTCGCGAACCTGCCGGCGTGCGTTGAATAAGTCAAAATCGTCGCGAAAGTATACAGCGGCCTATCTACCTGGACACGTTGCAAGAACTCAAGACTCCATCGGTGTACCAACGCCAGGCTTTCTGGTGTCTTCCAGCCTACAAGCCCGCTTGCTCTACTCGAAATGAGCTCTTATTTTGTTGACTCCAGGTGATGTATTGGCGTGCGGCTGTCGGCTTATACATCGTTATGATCTCGGAGCCTATACTGGTCAATAGCTGTGTTGCGAAGAGCAAAAACGCCCGCTGTCCTGGACGACATTCTTTCGTCCCCACCTTCCGTAGGGAACATTAGAGGCATGGCTAAATGGTTAGCCTCGCCGCTGCTTCGGCCACCGTGGCCTACGTCACAGGTATTTTTATTGGCGATCGCGAGAATATGGCGAATGGCCGGTGCAATTTATTATGACGATAAATAATTATCGCGTAATCTATTACGGGTTTCGTACATCGTGCGTTGGCATCGGTAAGTAGTTTTATACGGCTCGATGAAAATTATCACGTTTCTCGCAATTTCGTGTCACGGCGTCTGGTAATCTTGAACAGATAGTATAATAATAGTGTCTTAATCAATTAACTGAATGGCTTCTTACGCTAGACATCATCAGTAATGAAGAAATTTTAGGTGAACTTTAGTCTGCTAATATATATATCTAATAACTGCTAATACTAGCTCACCTTTCTGCACGGATTATTTACAACATAATTCCTACTAATATTAAGTTCAATGTCTACTACATGATATTTATTTTGTATATTGTTATAATTTAAGCTGTTAAATATTTAAGGTTAGTTGGCTTCCTAAAATACAGGCCTAGCCCAGTCACATCTGTGTATCACATGCGATATGCTTTTCTTTTAATAATATAAAGTATTGTTAAATAACTATGTAATTCTGTATATGAGATAAGCAAATAAACTTTACTATTATATTATTATTATTAATCGAAACACAGTCTCTAATTACTATAATAGTTAAACAACAACTAAAATGGTGGCAGTTTCACTGTCATAGAGACATACGCCGATAAATTATTTAAAAAAAAGTTTGTAAACACTCTAAAATCCTACATTATACAGGTTAATTTCATCACATTATCACTGAATTTGAAAAACTGATTAAGGAATAATATAACATTCATTAAACAAAAACACACGTTAGAAATACTTAAGTATATTAGAAACAAGTTGGCATTTAATGTGTAATATAACAATATTGTATTTTCAGTTTATTTTTATATCCACATGAAATATCTTACAACCCAAATGTGAAATGAAACATAGACAAACTTAATATAAAAGCCCACATAACAACTAAACTGAAGAATAATTTAGTTTCGAACAATGGAACGGGAGCATCCTTAAATGTATAAAATACTGGTACGTCCAGGAAATACACATTCCTAAGTACGCTGAAAAATGTCTTTTTGTACTTCGCACAGCACTTTTTAGATACAATTTACGCGGCATCTAACGCACGCTGAGACCATAGACTATATTTGCACAGAACTGGCATCACATGTTACGTTGTTAACGTTATAACGACATCTTCCGAATAGAAAAAAGTTTATGCGTTGGTATACCTACAAAAAAGTGTTTACTTGCTTTTTTTTTTCTTACATGCTCCGTCTAATAACTGTGTCCAAGAATATGCGAAGAGAAGCCGATATGCAAATGCATAACTACGATTTAGAAACGAACGACGAACAAATAACCCAATTTTCACTTTCGAGACAGAATCAGAACATATATAATATGTCTTATCATTAAATCTTTACGTCAGTATTGGATTCATACTATTAACTTTTAACAAATGTGATAGGGAAATTTGATATATCCCTGTTTTAAATTTAAGAACAGTTGCAGAGATTGAGTGCTCTACATTCTTGATCAAGTTTCATTTATTTTATTATTCTACTTTTTAATTGTTAATTTCTATTTGTGTTCTTTCAGAAGAAGTTGAGGAGTCTGGACACACAAAAGCACAATAGTCGGTCTCAAATTTTTCTCTTTACACAAACGGAGAGTGACAAAAATTTGTCTGTATTCCTGCAATGAATAATACTATGGTTGCTACTCTGCTCAAGACGAATGGTAACAAGAGACCATATAAGGAGCATGTCAATTTATCGAACGCATCCGATGCGTTCCCGCGCATTCGATCCAAGATGGCCGCGCTGACGTCATTTTTTTCTCGTTTTACGATGTTTAGTTTATTATTAGACGTTAACCAGTGTTTAGTTTATAAAACTGGACATTATCGCTCATGGAAATTTACAGGACGAGTTTTGAGGCAGCGTCCATTTACAACATACTTGAACTTATTTTTCTTATATATGATACTACTTTGTATTATCTGTTCTTAAATAAATCAAGTAAATTTGATTTCAGGTTAAGAAATTCCGTTATACCATAAAATATATCCATGTATATATGTATTGGTAGACTGGCGTTTGACTACGTAATTTATAAATAGAGTAAGTTTATTTGTAAATATTATTTTGCTCTACTTTACATTACATTGGTACAAGATCGTTGAATAATCCTTTCAATTCGAAGATGGGTAGGATTCCCCCTTTATCATTATTATTATATTTTATTATTATCATATTATTATTATTATATTTCATAAATAAATTGTGAGGCCCATAGAATTTCTCTTAGAGCGCAAGAATAAAGATAGAGCCATATATTTACTATATAATTTGGCATCTCTCACTACATAGGCCTTTACAAGCAAACAACACGGATATCATAAACTACCTGATGCCGATGAGATTTGCGATTCTTCTATTGCTATGTTGTATTGCTATTTTCTTTATTCTATTGCATATCTCAAGATCTTCTAAACAAATTAAGCAATAGCATAATAAGTTTTTTTTTTCAAATATTTGAATATTTGATGAACAAACATTATTACGCCATCTACTGTTGCTTTTGCTAACTACTGTTCTAGGAATTATTACTTCATGTGCATTAAAATTTGCATAAATAATTGGCTGTCGTCTAGTTAGTTAAAGTTTGCACAATTTCATGTTTTCGTATTTTTAAAATACAGTAAATATTAAACAATAAAATAACAGTATTTTTTATAACGAAGTTTGCTCTCTTATGAAACTGTGCTCTAATTGTGGACGTTACGTGTTTTTGCCTTAAACTTCTCTTTTACCACCATATTAGTGAAATTTTATTGTTTAAATTTTATTGATTTGATCTATACAGTTTACTGTAGATAAGTATGGATCGGGTTCAACACAGGGTCCAAGTTTATTACCGAAATCATTTCTTAAGAAAATACATCGTTGGAGGGTTTATCGGCTGTTGACCAATGCCCGTCATATTTTGATGTGGGATCATGTCCCAATTTCGCCACGCCCAGGATTAAGGC
Organism: Eurytides lysithous rurik; assembly: GCA_018247575.1. NCBI lineage: Eukaryota > Metazoa > Arthropoda > Insecta > Lepidoptera > Papilionidae > Eurytides > Eurytides lysithous. Next base: position 2,446 of record DWHO01003005.1, on the reverse strand, counting down.
AAAATTTATTTTTACTTTATGACATAAAGCATGTCATGTTTCAAGCGATTATCACTTCGAAAAGGCCATCCTCTGTTACACTAGCGGATTCCATTTCATTGTCACGCGTAAATACTTAATATTGCCACTTGTTTCGGTGTCCTAATGAAGCTTTACCGAGTTGCATAGGCTAAATGCACAGACATAAGACGTAAGAATCGTTCATTCATGGTCGGAACACGACAGGTGGTCGGCCTATCGTGGTATACCAAGCACAAAAGTGCGATACATCATATTTCATTAACAGTAAATTGACTTTTAACGATTTTCGCGCCTCCTCGTTTGCCGAGAGATAATTTAATAGGCCGTGTAATTATCCGACAGCATCGGCGCAGCGACCCCCGCGAGGCGGGTGTTTAGCGTTGTAGTCATTCGAGCTCCGCTTCGATACATTATTAATGCTCTCAGAATCAAAGATCCTCTATTAGCAGTTCAACTACTGGATATGAAGCGACTTTAAGCTGCTATCACACTATATGGTTTGATATTAAAAAACGGTGGGAGGTCCGGGATCTCCTATGAAATGAAATACCTCTACTACCTTTACTGCTTTTTTGAGTCTTGATGGGATAACTCTCAGAGTCAGGAAGGCACCTAAATATTTAAAAATCCTAATTCCAGAATCTTGAAACCTTGAAAGAACCTTGTTCTAAGATACAGATCTCTATGTGCCAAAATTCTCTGAAATCGTGTAACCGTCCCGTCCCCCTATCTCCGCTGTGACGATTTTGTTCTCGGTATTCCTGTTTATTAATTCATTTAAAAATTAAAAACGGAATAAAACATTTTTAAAAGAAGATGAAAACTAAAAAAATATGCTAAAATGAAAAAAACAGTGTACAAAAAAGACATTGTTTAGTTTTAGTGTTTGGATCGGACTCGATCGTATTTCGTCGCCATTATTATTAGTGTTAATGTGAGAGTTAATGTGACTTTTAAACATTATAGAAAAAGACAAGCTCACCTCCATAGAAACGTGAGGTAACTCCTATATGAAAATCAAATAGAATGAACACCGAATGAACTAGTCAAGTAAGAGAATTTTAGACAAGAAGATTTCATCAGCACGGACATCTGAACGCATTTTAATGCTTTTAATGTCAGTTTGCTATGGAAACTGTTTCCATTTCGCCGGGAACCAAAGAAGTATTATTTTTGAGAAGCCGAAGACAATTTATCAAAATATATACCTTAGAAAAACTTTAGGATTGTACATTTTTTACCAATAGTATTTACAGGAGTTTCAGAATCTTCCTGCAACTGCTCTCCTGCACTGCAAATTAATAAGCTCCAAATAAGCTAACCCTCTTACTACTTCCTCGATGCTTTGCTTTAAGCGAAAAAACCCTTTGTTGTTTTCGACAGCAGGCTCACCTTAGTGAATAATGATGCCTGTTTTCACTTTAGGGCTTTTTATGTGGCTGAATTTTGGAATAAATTCAGTTTAAGTACTTTTTTCTCAGGCTTCGGAATCTTTAACCAATATACTTAAACCATATGACTACCCAAAATGCAGAAGTTGTTGTAGACTTAAAAAGCAGCGTTTAAACCTCGCGACGTTTGAAACTTATAGTGTATGCCGCCCTAAGGGGCAGTAAGCGCTAACTCAAGTCCAGTCGCCTTAGAACCTGTCCCCCCCTCTCATTAGAAGTTATTGCATAGAGTTTTTTTGCCGCGACCGTCTCGAACAATCCAGATTGCACGTCTAATTGCTGAGTAAAGGCGTGAGAAAATGCCCCATGGCAACACGTTACATTTATGCAAGTATTCACTGATAGTGAATAAGCAAATCAGTCCAAAATAACGTTAACAAGAATAAAAATCGGGTGACAATTAAACAAACAATTCACTCGTAAAGTGGGAACTATAGCAAATTTTGGCGTGATACTTGTCCTTGTATGTTCTTATTTGTTTTAGGAGATAAAGGTGAAAGAGAGACGAGTGTGACGATCTATCTATCGATAATATTTTATATCTAGATGCCTTGTAATTATGCTGGCCACTTAAGCCTTCAAACCACAACACAGTAATGCTTACACATAACTGCTTGGCTTCTTTTCTGGAAAAGGCGGGCAAACGTGCAAGCGGCTAAATTGATGGAACCAATAACCGAAGTTTTGCAAATGCGTTGCTCTCATTTAAGTTGAGAAATTCATAAAGGAAAAGGAGATGTGGAGGAAAGGGAGTTGGGTGGTCCACCAGCCGTCTCAGTCACTGGACAAACCGCGGAATTTACTTTACTTTTACTTTACGCCGATTTTATGTAAAGTCTACAGTGGTAGAGCCACGCAGCTGCTCCCGCTGCTGAATGGGCCGGTTCGAACCAGATAAGTACCACGACCTCAAAGAAAATCGGCGTAAAGTGGAAGTGTTTGTGCTTCCGCGTTTCGTCCGGTGAGTGAGGTGG